>JAQIHN010000047.1:320000-532274 GCA_027917425.1 Gastrophryne carolinensis | reverse complement strand
AAGGCATAATATAACAATCTACCTTCCTCTGCTCGGTAGCGGATCCTTTGCTCGGGTAAGCTGAGATGTCCTACAGCATTTGACGTGCCATTAAAGCCAACGCAGACGTGGTCAAAAAGGAAAGGTAAACAAGGGCCTGGCCCGTACGGGGATCGAACCCGCGACCTTGGCGTTATTAGCACCACGCTCTAACCAACTGAGCTAACCGGCCACCTTTGGCCATGGTACTCACTCCTGTCACAGGATCGCGCGGGTCACCTCAAATGGTCCAGAAAATGTTCTCGTTTTAGGGTTGACTCGGAGGCCGTGCTTGGAAAAAAAAGGAAACGCCATCTCCCCGTCGGGGAATTGAACCCCGGTCTCCCGCGTGACAGGCGGGGATACTGACCACTATACTAACGAGGACTGCTTGCAAACCGTGGCGCTCAACCTAGGTGTCGTGGGGATCATGACTGCAATAGGAAGGCTTGATGGAGTTGCTGGGGATATTCCTTCTGGGCTCCTGCTTTGGTGTCTTGCCCCCTAGTCCTCAATCTCTAAGGGGCATTGCCCCTCCTTGGAGCACCTAGATTGACATGAAAAAGACAGGGACTTTGCCAATGTTGTGGTGACGGGGGCTACACGCATTGGAAAGCTCCCAAGCACACAACGCAGCTGAATGCTGCCTGAGATTGCTTCAAAAACCTTCCACTCTTCACAAGGCCTGAGGGCCCGAGGCAGACTCAGGCCAGTTCCTGGGCTTTTCGGTTGGGTGAACGAAGCGTCTTGCACCATGACTGGGAAAGTCCTGTTGAGGCCACTCTTACCTTGAAGGCATAATATAACAATCTACCTTCCTCTGCTCGGTAGCGGATCCTTTGCTCGGGTAAGCTGAGATGTCCTACAGCATTTGACGTGCCATTAAAGCCAACGCAGACGTGGTCAAAAAGGAAAGGTAAACAAGGGCCTGGCCCGTACGGGGATCGAACCCGCGACCTTGGCGTTATTAGCACCACGCTCTAACCAACTGAGCTAACCGGCCACCTTTGGCCATGGTACTCACTCCTGTCACAGGATCGCGCGGGTCACCTCAAATGGTCCAGAAAATGTTCTCGTTTTAGGGTTGACTCGGAGGCCGTGCTTGGAAAAAAAAGGAAACGCCATCTCCCCGTCGGGGAATTGAACCCCGGTCTCCCGCGTGACAGGCGGGGATACTGACCACTATACTAACGAGGACTGCTTGCAAACCGTGGCGCTCAACCTAGGTGTCGTGGGGATCATGACTGCAATAGGAAGGCTTGATGGAGTTGCTGGGGATATTCCTTCTGGGCTCCTGCTTTGGTGTCTTGCCCCCTAGTCCTCAATCTCTAAGGGGCATTGCCCCTCCTTGGAGCACCTAGATTGACATGAAAAAGACAGGGACTTTGCCAATGTTGTGGTGACGGGGGCTACACGCATTGGAAAGCTCCCAAGCACACAACGCAGCTGAATGCTGCCTGAGATTGCTTCAAAAACCTTCCACTCTTCACAAGGCCTGAGGGCCCGAGGCAGACTCAGGCCAGTTCCTGGGCTTTTCGGTTGGGTGAACGAAGCGTCTTGCACCATGACTGGGAAAGTCCTGTTGAGGCCACTCTTACCTTGAAGGCATAATATAACAATCTACCTTCCTCTGCTCGGTAGCGGATCCTTTGCTCGGGTAAGCTGAGATGTCCTACAGCATTTGACGTGCCATTAAAGCCAACGCAGACGTGGTCAAAAAGGAAAGGTAAACAAGGGCCTGGCCCGTACGGGGATCGAACCCGCGACCTTGGCGTTATTAGCACCACGCTCTAACCAACTGAGCTAACCGGCCACCTTTGGCCATGGTACTCACTCCTGTCACAGGATCGCGCGGGTCACCTCAAATGGTCCAGAAAATGTTCTCGTTTTAGGGTTGACTCGGAGGCCTTGCTTGGAAAAAAAAAGAAACGCCATCTCCCCGTCGGGGAATTGAACCCCGGTCTCCCGCGTGACAGGCGGGGATACTGACCACTATACTAACGAGGACTGCTTGCAAACTGTGGCGCTCAACCTAGGTGTCGTGGGGATCATGACTGCAATAGGAAGGCTTGATGGAGTTGCTGGGGATATTCCTTCTGGGCTCCTGCTTTGGTGTCTTGCCCCCTAGTCCTCAATCTCTAAGGGGCATTGCCCCTCCTTGGAGCACCTAGATTGACATGAAAAAGACAGGGACTTTGCCAATGTTGTGGTGACGGGGGCTACACGCATTGGAAAGCTCCCAAGCACACAACGCAGCTGAATGCTGCCTGAGATTGCTTCAAAAACCTTCCACTCTTCACAAGGCCTGAGGGCCCGAGGCAGACTCAGGCCAGTTCCTGGGCTTTTCGGTTGGGTGAACGAAGCGTCTTGCACCATGACTGGGAAAGTCCTGTTGAGGCCACTCTTACCTTGAAGGCATAATATAACAATCTACCTTCCTCTGCTCGGTAGCGGATCCTTTGCTCGGGTAAGCTGAGATGTCCTACAGCATTTGACGTGCCATTAAAGCCAACGCAGACGTGGTCAAAAAGGAAAGGTAAACAAGGGCCTGGCCCGTACGGGGATCGAACCCGCGACCTTGGCGTTATTAGCACCACGCTCTAACCAACTGAGCTAACCGGCCACCTTTGGCCATGGTACTCACTCCTGTCACAGGATCGCGCGGGTCACCTCAAATGGTCCAGAAAATGTTCTCGTTTTAGGGTTGACTCGGAGGCCGTGCTTGGAAAAAAAAGGAAACGCCATCTCCCCGTCGGGGAATTGAACCCCGGTCTCCCGCGTGACAGGCGGGGATACTGACCACTATACTAACGAGGACTGCTTGCAAACCGTGGCGCTCAACCTAGGTGTCGTGGGGATCATGACTGCAATAGGAAGGCTTGATGGAGTTGCTGGGGATATTCCTTCTGGGCTCCTGCTTTGGTGTCTTGCCCCCTAGTCCTCAATCTCTAAGGGGCATTGCCCCTCCTTGGAGCACCTAGATTGACATGAAAAAGACAGGGACTTTGCCAATGTTGTGGTGACGGGGGCTACACGCATTGGAAAGCTCCCAAGCACACAACGCAGCTGAATGCTGCCTGAGATTGCTTCAAAAACCTTCCACTCTTCACAAGGCCTGAGGGCCCGAGGCAGACTCAGGCCAGTTCCTGGGCTTTTCGGTTGGGTGAACGAAGCGTCTTGCACCATGACTGGGAAAGTCCTGTTGAGGCCACTCTTACCTTGAAGGCATAATATAACAATCTACCTTCCTCTGCTCGGTAGCGGATCCTTTGCTCGGGTAAGCTGAGATGTCCTACAGCATTTGACGTGCCATTAAAGCCAACGCAGACGTGGTCAAAAAGGAAAGGTAAACAAGGGCCTGGCCCGTACGGGGATCGAACCCGCGACCTTGGCGTTATTAGCACCACGCTCTAACCAACTGAGCTAACCGGCCACCTTTGGCCATGGTACTCACTCCTGTCACAGGATCGCGCGGGTCACCTCAAATGGTCCAGAAAATGTTCTCGTTTTAGGGTTGACTCGGAGGCCGTGCTTGGAAAAAAAAGGAAACGCCATCTCCCCGTCGGGGAATTGAACCCCGGTCTCCCGCGTGACAGGCGGGGATACTGACCACTATACTAACGAGGACTGCTTGCAAACCGTGGCGCTCAACCTAGGTGTCGTGGGGATCATGACTGCAATAGGAAGGCTTGATGGAGTTGCTGGGGATATTCCTTCTGGGCTCCTGCTTTGGTGTCTTGCCCCCTAGTCCTCAATCTCTAAGGGGCATTGCCCCTCCTTGGAGCACCTAGATTGACATGAAAAAGACAGGGACTTTGCCAATGTTGTGGTGACGGGGGCTACACGCATTGGAAAGCTCCCAAGCACACAACGCAGCTGAATGCTGCCTGAGATTGCTTCAAAAACCTTCCACTCTTCACAAGGCCTGAGGGCCCGAGGCAGACTCAGGCCAGTTCCTGGGCTTTTCGGTTGGGTGAACGAAGCGTCTTGCACCATGACTGGGAAAGTCCTGTTGAGGCCACTCTTACCTTGAAGGCATAATATAACAATCTACCTTCCTCTGCTCGGTAGCGGATCCTTTGCTCGGGTAAGCTGAGATGTCCTACAGCATTTGACGTGCCATTAAAGCCAACGCAGACGTGGTCAAAAAGGAAAGGTAAACAAGGGCCTGGCCCGTACGGGGATCGAACCCGCGACCTTGGCGTTATTAGCACCACGCTCTAACCAACTGAGCTAACCGGCCACCTTTGGCCATGGTACTCACTCCTGTCACAGGATCGCGCGGGTCACCTCAAATGGTCCAGAAAATGTTCTCGTTTTAGGGTTGACTCGGAGGCCGTGCTTGGAAAAAAAAGGAAACGCCATCTCCCCGTCGGGGAATTGAACCCCGGTCTCCCGCGTGACAGGCGGGGATACTGACCACTATACTAACGAGGACTGCTTGCAAACCGTGGCGCTCAACCTAGGTGTCGTGGGGATCATGACTGCAATAGGAAGGCTTGATGGAGTTGCTGGGGATATTCCTTCTGGGCTCCTGCTTTGGTGTCTTGCCCCCTAGTCCTCAATCTCTAAGGGGCATTGCCCCTCCTTGGAGCACCTAGATTGACATGAAAAAGACAGGGACTTTGCCAATGTTGTGGTGACGGGGGCTACACGCATTGGAAAGCTCCCAAGCACACAACGCAGCTGAATGCTGCCTGAGATTGCTTCAAAAACCTTCCACTCTTCACAAGGCCTGAGGGCCCGAGGCAGACTCAGGCCAGTTCCTGGGCTTTTCGGTTGGGTGAACGAAGCGTCTTGCACCATGACTGGGAAAGTCCTGTTGAGGCCACTCTTACCTTGAAGGCATAATATAACAATCTACCTTCCTCTGCTCGGTAGCGGATCCTTTGCTCGGGTAAGCTGAGATGTCCTACAGCATTTGACGTGCCATTAAAGCCAACGCAGACGTGGTCAAAAAGGAAAGGTAAACAAGGGCCTGGCCCGTACGGGGATCGAACCCGCGACCTTGGCGTTATTAGCACCACGCTCTAACCAACTGAGCTAACCGGCCACCTTTGGTCATGGTACTCACTCCTGTCACAGGATCGCGCGGGTCACCTCAAATGGTCCAGAAAATGTTCTCGTTTTAGGGTTGACTCGGAGGCCGTGCTTGGAAAAAAAAGGAAACGCCATCTCCCCGTCGGGGAATTGAACCCCGGTCTCCCGCGTGACAGGCGGGGATACTGACCACTATACTAACGAGGACTGCTTGCAAACCGTGGCGCTCAACCTAGGTGTCGTGGGGATCATGACTGCAATAGGAAGGCTTGATGGAGTTGCTGGGGATATTCCTTCTGGGCTCCTGCTTTGGTGTCTTGCCCCCTAGTCCTCAATCTCTAAGGGGCATTGCCCCTCCTTGGAGCACCTAGATTGACATGAAAAAGACAGGGACTTTGCCAATGTTGTGGTGACGGGGGCTACACGCATTGGAAAGCTCCCAAGCACACAACGCAGCTGAATGCTGCCTGAGATTGCTTCAAAAACCTTCCACTCTTCACAAGGCCTGAGGGCCCGAGGCAGACTCAGGCCAGTTCCTGGGCTTTTCGGTTGGGTGAACGAAGCGTCTTGCACCATGACTGGGAAAGTCCTGTTGAGGCCACTCTTACCTTGAAGGCATAATATAACAATCTACCTTCCTCTGCTCGGTAGCGGATCCTTTGCTCGGGTAAGCTGAGATGTCCTACAGCATTTGACGTGCCATTAAAGCCAACGCAGACGTGGTCAAAAAGGAAAGGTAAACAAGGGCCTGGCCCGTACGGGGATCGAACCCGCGACCTTGGCGTTATTAGCACCACGCTCTAACCAACTGAGCTAACCGGCCACCTTTGGCCATGGTACTCACTCCTGTCACAGGATCGCGCGGGTCACCTCAAATGGTCCAGAAAATGTTCTCGTTTTAGGGTTGACTCGGAGGCCTTGCTTGGAAAAAAAAAGAAACGCCATCTCCCCGTCGGGGAATTGAACCCCGGTCTCCCGCGTGACAGGCGGGGATACTGACCACTATACTAACGAGGACTGCTTGCAAACTGTGGCGCTCAACCTAGGTGTCGTGGGGATCATGACTGCAATAGGAAGGCTTGATGGAGTTGCTGGGGATATTCCTTCTGGGCTCCTGCTTTGGTGTCTTGCCCCCTAGTCCTCAATCTCTAAGGGGCATTGCCCCTCCTTGGAGCACCTAGATTGACATGAAAAAGACAGGGACTTTGCCAATGTTGTGGTGACGGGGGCTACACGCATTGGAAAGCTCCCAAGCACACAACGCAGCTGAATGCTGCCTGAGATTGCTTCAAAAACCTTCCACTCTTCACAAGGCCTGAGGGCCCGAGGCAGACTCAGGCCAGTTCCTGGGCTTTTCGGTTGGGTGAACGAAGCGTCTTGCACCATGACTGGGAAAGTCCTGTTGAGGCCACTCTTACCTTGAAGGCATAATATAACAATCTACCTTCCTCTGCTCGGTAGCGGATCCTTTGCTCGGGTAAGCTGAGATGTCCTACAGCATTTGACGTGCCATTAAAGCCAACGCAGACGTGGTCAAAAAGGAAAGGTAAACAAGGGCCTGGCCCGTACGGGGATCGAACCCGCGACCTTGGCGTTATTAGCACCACGCTCTAACCAACTGAGCTAACCGGCCACCTTTGGCCATGGTACTCACTCCTGTCACAGGATCGCGCGGGTCACCTCAAATGGTCCAGAAAATGTTCTCGTTTTAGGGTTGACTCGGAGGCCGTGCTTGGAAAAAAAAGGAAACGCCATCTCCCCGTCGGGGAATTGAACCCCGGTCTCCCGCGTGACAGGCGGGGATACTGACCACTATACTAACGAGGACTGCTTGCAAACCGTGGCGCTCAACCTAGGTGTCGTGGGGATCATGACTGCAATAGGAAGGCTTGATGGAGTTGCTGGGGATATTCCTTCTGGGCTCCTGCTTTGGTGTCTTGCCCCCTAGTCCTCAATCTCTAAGGGGCATTGCCCCTCCTTGGAGCACCTAGATTGACATGAAAAAGACAGGGACTTTGCCAATGTTGTGGTGACGGGGGCTACACGCATTGGAAAGCTCCCAAGCACACAACGCAGCTGAATGCTGCCTGAGATTGCTTCAAAAACCTTCCACTCTTCACAAGGCCTGAGGGCCCGAGGCAGACTCAGGCCAGTTCCTGGGCTTTTCGGTTGGGTGAACGAAGCGTCTTGCACCATGACTGGGAAAGTCCTGTTGAGGCCACTCTTACCTTGAAGGCATAATATAACAATCTACCTTCCTCTGCTCGGTAGCGGATCCTTTGCTCGGGTAAGCTGAGATGTCCTACAGCATTTGACGTGCCATTAAAGCCAACGCAGACGTGGTCAAAAAGGAAAGGTAAACAAGGGCCTGGCCCGTACGGGGATCGAACCCGCGACCTTGGCGTTATTAGCACCACGCTCTAACCAACTGAGCTAACCGGCCACCTTTGGCCATGGTACTCACTCCTGTCACAGGATCGCGCGGGTCACCTCAAATGGTCCAGAAAATGTTCTCGTTTTAGGGTTGACTCGGAGGCCGTGCTTGGAAAAAAAAGGAAACGCCATCTCCCCGTCGGGGAATTGAACCCCGGTCTCCCGCGTGACAGGCGGGGATACTGACCACTATACTAACGAGGACTGCTTGCAAACCGTGGCGCTCAACCTAGGTGTCGTGGGGATCATGACTGCAATAGGAAGGCTTGATGGAGTTGCTGGGGATATTCCTTCTGGGCTCCTGCTTTGGTGTCTTGCCCCCTAGTCCTCAATCTCTAAGGGGCATTGCCCCTCCTTGGAGCACCTAGATTGACATGAAAAAGACAGGGACTTTGCCAATGTTGTGGTGACGGGGGCTACACGCATTGGAAAGCTCCCAAGCACACAACGCAGCTGAATGCTGCCTGAGATTGCTTCAAAAACCTTCCACTCTTCACAAGGCCTGAGGGCCCGAGGCAGACTCAGGCCAGTTCCTGGGCTTTTCGGTTGGGTGAACGAAGCGTCTTGCACCATGACTGGGAAAGTCCTGTTGAGGCCACTCTTACCTTGAAGGCATAATATAACAATCTACCTTCCTCTGCTCGGTAGCGGATCCTTTGCTCGGGTAAGCTGAGATGTCCTACAGCATTTGACGTGCCATTAAAGCCAACGCAGACGTGGTCAAAAAGGAAAGGTAAACAAGGGCCTGGCCCGTACGGGGATCGAACCCGCGACCTTGGCGTTATTAGCACCACGCTCTAACCAACTGAGCTAACCGGCCACCTTTGGCCATGGTACTCACTCCTGTCACAGGATCGCGCGGGTCACCTCAAATGGTCCAGAAAATGTTCTCGTTTTAGGGTTGACTCGGAGGCCTTGCTTGGAAAAAAAAAGAAACGCCATCTCCCCGTCGGGGAATTGAACCCCGGTCTCCCGCGTGACAGGCGGGGATACTGACCACTATACTAACGAGGACTGCTTGCAAACTGTGGCGCTCAACCTAGGTGTCGTGGGGATCATGACTGCAATAGGAAGGCTTGATGGAGTTGCTGGGGATATTCCTTCTGGGCTCCTGCTTTGGTGTCTTGCCCCCTAGTCCTCAATCTCTAAGGGGCATTGCCCCTCCTTGGAGCACCTAGATTGACATGAAAAAGACAGGGACTTTGCCAATGTTGTGGTGACGGGGGCTACACGCATTGGAAAGCTCCCAAGCACACAACGCAGCTGAATGCTGCCTGAGATTGCTTCAAAAACCTTCCACTCTTCACAAGGCCTGAGGGCCCGAGGCAGACTCAGGCCAGTTCCTGGGCTTTTCGGTTGGGTGAACGAAGCGTCTTGCACCATGACTGGGAAAGTCCTGTTGAGGCCACTCTTACCTTGAAGGCATAATATAACAATCTACCTTCCTCTGCTCGGTAGCGGATCCTTTGCTCGGGTAAGCTGAGATGTCCTACAGCATTTGACGTGCCATTAAAGCCAACGCAGACGTGGTCAAAAAGGAAAGGTAAACAAGGGCCTGGCCCGTACGGGGATCGAACCCGCGACCTTGGCGTTATTAGCACCACGCTCTAACCAACTGAGCTAACCGGCCACCTTTGGCCATGGTACTCACTCCTGTCACAGGATCGCGCGGGTCACCTCAAATGGTCCAGAAAATGTTCTCGTTTTAGGGTTGACTCGGAGGCCGTGCTTGGAAAAAAAAGGAAACGCCATCTCCCCGTCGGGGAATTGAACCCCGGTCTCCCGCGTGACAGGCGGGGATACTGACCACTATACTAACGAGGACTGCTTGCAAACCGTGGCGCTCAACCTAGGTGTCGTGGGGATCATGACTGCAATAGGAAGGCTTGATGGAGTTGCTGGGGATATTCCTTCTGGGCTCCTGCTTTGGTGTCTTGCCCCCTAGTCCTCAATCTCTAAGGGGCATTGCCCCTCCTTGGAGCACCTAGATTGACATGAAAAAGACAGGGACTTTGCCAATGTTGTGGTGACGGGGGCTACACGCATTGGAAAGCTCCCAAGCACACAACGCAGCTGAATGCTGCCTGAGATTGCTTCAAAAACCTTCCACTCTTCACAAGGCCTGAGGGCCCGAGGCAGACTCAGGCCAGTTCCTGGGCTTTTCGGTTGGGTGAACGAAGCGTCTTGCACCATGACTGGGAAAGTCCTGTTGAGGCCACTCTTACCTTGAAGGCATAATATAACAATCTACCTTCCTCTGCTCGGTAGCGGATCCTTTGCTCGGGTAAGCTGAGATGTCCTACAGCATTTGACGTGCCATTAAAGCCAACGCAGACGTGGTCAAAAAGGAAAGGTAAACAAGGGCCTGGCCCGTACGGGGATCGAACCCGCGACCTTGGCGTTATTAGCACCACGCTCTAACCAACTGAGCTAACCGGCCACCTTTGGCCATGGTACTCACTCCTGTCACAGGATCGCGCGGGTCACCTCAAATGGTCCAGAAAATGTTCTCGTTTTAGGGTTGACTCGGAGGCCGTGCTTGGAAAAAAAAGGAAACGCCATCTCCCCGTCGGGGAATTGAACCCCGGTCTCCCGCGTGACAGGCGGGGATACTGACCACTATACTAACGAGGACTGCTTGCAAACCGTGGCGCTCAACCTAGGTGTCGTGGGGATCATGACTGCAATAGGAAGGCTTGATGGAGTTGCTGGGGATATTCCTTCTGGGCTCCTGCTTTGGTGTCTTGCCCCCTAGTCCTCAATCTCTAAGGGGCATTGCCCCTCCTTGGAGCACCTAGATTGACATGAAAAAGACAGGGACTTTGCCAATGTTGTGGTGACGGGGGCTACACGCATTGGAAAGCTCCCAAGCACACAACGCAGCTGAATGCTGCCTGAGATTGCTTCAAAAACCTTCCACTCTTCACAAGGCCTGAGGGCCCGAGGCAGACTCAGGCCAGTTCCTGGGCTTTTCGGTTGGGTGAACGAAGCGTCTTGCACCATGACTGGGAAAGTCCTGTTGAGGCCACTCTTACCTTGAAGGCATAATATAACAATCTACCTTCCTCTGCTCGGTAGCGGATCCTTTGCTCGGGTAAGCTGAGATGTCCTACAGCATTTGACGTGCCATTAAAGCCAACGCAGACGTGGTCAAAAAGGAAAGGTAAACAAGGGCCTGGCCCGTACGGGGATCGAACCCGCGACCTTGGCGTTATTAGCACCACGCTCTAACCAACTGAGCTAACCGGCCACCTTTGGCCATGGTACTCACTCCTGTCACAGGATCGCGCGGGTCACCTCAAATGGTCCAGAAAATGTTCTCGTTTTAGGGTTGACTCGGAGGCCGTGCTTGGAAAAAAAAGGAAACGCCATCTCCCCGTCGGGGAATTGAACCCCGGTCTCCCGCGTGACAGGCGGGGATACTGACCACTATACTAACGAGGACTGCTTGCAAACCGTGGCGCTCAACCTAGGTGTCGTGGGGATCATGACTGCAATAGGAAGGCTTGATGGAGTTGCTGGGGATATTCCTTCTGGGCTCCTGCTTTGGTGTCTTGCCCCCTAGTCCTCAATCTCTAAGGGGCATTGCCCCTCCTTGGAGCACCTAGATTGACATGAAAAAGACAGGGACTTTGCCAATGTTGTGGTGACGGGGGCTACACGCATTGGAAAGCTCCCAAGCACACAACGCAGCTGAATGCTGCCTGAGATTGCTTCAAAAACCTTCCACTCTTCACAAGGCCTGAGGGCCCGAGGCAGACTCAGGCCAGTTCCTGGGCTTTTCGGTTGGGTGAACGAAGCGTCTTGCACCATGACTGGGAAAGTCCTGTTGAGGCCACTCTTACCTTGAAGGCATAATATAACAATCTACCTTCCTCTGCTCGGTAGCGGATCCTTTGCTCGGGTAAGCTGAGATGTCCTACAGCATTTGACGTGCCATTAAAGCCAACGCAGACGTGGTCAAAAAGGAAAGGTAAACAAGGGCCTGGCCCGTACGGGGATCGAACCCGCGACCTTGGCGTTATTAGCACCACGCTCTAACCAACTGAGCTAACCGGCCACCTTTGGCCATGGTACTCACTCCTGTCACAGGATCGCGCGGGTCACCTCAAATGGTCCAGAAAATGTTCTCGTTTTAGGGTTGACTCGGAGGCCGTGCTTGGAAAAAAAAGGAAACGCCATCTCCCCGTCGGGGAATTGAACCCCGGTCTCCCGCGTGACAGGCGGGGATACTGACCACTATACTAACGAGGACTGCTTGCAAACCGTGGCGCTCAACCTAGGTGTCGTGGGGATCATGACTGCAATAGGAAGGCTTGATGGAGTTGCTGGGGATATTCCTTCTGGGCTCCTGCTTTGGTGTCTTGCCCCCTAGTCCTCAATCTCTAAGGGGCATTGCCCCTCCTTGGAGCACCTAGATTGACATGAAAAAGACAGGGACTTTGCCAATGTTGTGGTGACGGGGGCTACACGCATTGGAAAGCTCCCAAGCACACAACGCAGCTGAATGCTGCCTGAGATTGCTTCAAAAACCTTCCACTCTTCACAAGGCCTGAGGGCCCGAGGCAGACTCAGGCCAGTTCCTGGGCTTTTCGGTTGGGTGAACGAAGCGTCTTGCACCATGACTGGGAAAGTCCTGTTGAGGCCACTCTTACCTTGAAGGCATAATATAACAATCTACCTTCCTCTGCTCGGTAGCGGATCCTTTGCTCGGGTAAGCTGAGATGTCCTACAGCATTTGACGTGCCATTAAAGCCAACGCAGACGTGGTCAAAAAGGAAAGGTAAACAAGGGCCTGGCCCGTACGGGGATCGAACCCGCGACCTTGGCGTTATTAGCACCACGCTCTAACCAACTGAGCTAACCGGCCACCTTTGGCCATGGTACTCACTCCTGTCACAGGATCGCGCGGGTCACCTCAAATGGTCCAGAAAATGTTCTCGTTTTAGGGTTGACTCGGAGGCCGTGCTTGGAAAAAAAAGGAAACGCCATCTCCCCGTCGGGGAATTGAACCCCGGTCTCCCGCGTGACAGGCGGGGATACTGACCACTATACTAACGAGGACTGCTTGCAAACCGTGGCGCTCAACCTAGGTGTCGTGGGGATCATGACTGCAATAGGAAGGCTTGATGGAGTTGCTGGGGATATTCCTTCTGGGCTCCTGCTTTGGTGTCTTGCCCCCTAGTCCTCAATCTCTAAGGGGCATTGCCCCTCCTTGGAGCACCTAGATTGACATGAAAAAGACAGGGACTTTGCCAATGTTGTGGTGACGGGGGCTACACGCATTGGAAAGCTCCCAAGCACACAACGCAGCTGAATGCTGCCTGAGATTGCTTCAAAAACCTTCCACTCTTCACAAGGCCTGAGGGCCCGAGGCAGACTCAGGCCAGTTCCTGGGCTTTTCGGTTGGGTGAACGAAGCGTCTTGCACCATGACTGGGAAAGTCCTGTTGAGGCCACTCTTACCTTGAAGGCATAATATAACAATCTACCTTCCTCTGCTCGGTAGCGGATCCTTTGCTCGGGTAAGCTGAGATGTCCTACAGCATTTGACGTGCCATTAAAGCCAACGCAGACGTGGTCAAAAAGGAAAGGTAAACAAGGGCCTGGCCCGTACGGGGATCGAACCCGCGACCTTGGCGTTATTAGCACCACGCTCTAACCAACTGAGCTAACCGGCCACCTTTGGCCATGGTACTCACTCCTGTCACAGGATCGCGCGGGTCACCTCAAATGGTCCAGAAAATGTTCTCGTTTTAGGGTTGACTCGGAGGCCGTGCTTGGAAAAAAAAGGAAACGCCATCTCCCCGTCGGGGAATTGAACCCCGGTCTCCCGCGTGACAGGCGGGGATACTGACCACTATACTAACGAGGACTGCTTGCAAACCGTGGCGCTCAACCTAGGTGTCGTGGGGATCATGACTGCAATAGGAAGGCTTGATGGAGTTGCTGGGGATATTCCTTCTGGGCTCCTGCTTTGGTGTCTTGCCCCCTAGTCCTCAATCTCTAAGGGGCATTGCCCCTCCTTGGAGCACCTAGATTGACATGAAAAAGACAGGGACTTTGCCAATGTTGTGGTGACGGGGGCTACACGCATTGGAAAGCTCCCAAGCACACAACGCAGCTGAATGCTGCCTGAGATTGCTTCAAAAACCTTCCACTCTTCACAAGGCCTGAGGGCCCGAGGCAGACTCAGGCCAGTTCCTGGGCTTTTCGGTTGGGTGAACGAAGCGTCTTGCACCATGACTGGGAAAGTCCTGTTGAGGCCACTCTTACCTTGAAGGCATAATATAACAATCTACCTTCCTCTGCTCGGTAGCGGATCCTTTGCTCGGGTAAGCTGAGATGTCCTACAGCATTTGACGTGCCATTAAAGCCAACGCAGACGTGGTCAAAAAGGAAAGGTAAACAAGGGCCTGGCCCGTACGGGGATCGAACCCGCGACCTTGGCGTTATTAGCACCACGCTCTAACCAACTGAGCTAACCGGCCACCTTTGGCCATGGTACTCACTCCTGTCACAGGATCGCGCGGGTCACCTCAAATGGTCCAGAAAATGTTCTCGTTTTAGGGTTGACTCGGAGGCCGTGCTTGGAAAAAAAAGGAAACGCCATCTCCCCGTCGGGGAATTGAACCCCGGTCTCCCGCGTGACAGGCGGGGATACTGACCACTATACTAACGAGGACTGCTTGCAAACCGTGGCGCTCAACCTAGGTGTCGTGGGGATCATGACTGCAATAGGAAGGCTTGATGGAGTTGCTGGGGATATTCCTTCTGGGCTCCTGCTTTGGTGTCTTGCCCCCTAGTCCTCAATCTCTAAGGGGCATTGCCCCTCCTTGGAGCACCTAGATTGACATGAAAAAGACAGGGACTTTGCCAATGTTGTGGTGACGGGGGCTACACGCATTGGAAAGCTCCCAAGCACACAACGCAGCTGAATGCTGCCTGAGATTGCTTCAAAAACCTTCCACTCTTCACAAGGCCTGAGGGCCCGAGGCAGACTCAGGCCAGTTCCTGGGCTTTTCGGTTGGGTGAACGAAGCGTCTTGCACCATGACTGGGAAAGTCCTGTTGAGGCCACTCTTACCTTGAAGGCATAATATAACAATCTACCTTCCTCTGCTCGGTAGCGGATCCTTTGCTCGGGTAAGCTGAGATGTCCTACAGCATTTGACGTGCCATTAAAGCCAACGCAGACGTGGTCAAAAAGGAAAGGTAAACAAGGGCCTGGCCCGTACGGGGATCGAACCCGCGACCTTGGCGTTATTAGCACCACGCTCTAACCAACTGAGCTAACCGGCCACCTTTGGCCATGGTACTCACTCCTGTCACAGGATCGCGCGGGTCACCTCAAATGGTCCAGAAAATGTTCTCGTTTTAGGGTTGACTCGGAGGCCGTGCTTGGAAAAAAAAGGAAACGCCATCTCCCCGTCGGGGAATTGAACCCCGGTCTCCCGCGTGACAGGCGGGGATACTGACCACTATACTAACGAGGACTGCTTGCAAACCGTGGCGCTCAACCTAGGTGTCGTGGGGATCATGACTGCAATAGGAAGGCTTGATGGAGTTGCTGGGGATATTCCTTCTGGGCTCCTGCTTTGGTGTCTTGCCCCCTAGTCCTCAATCTCTAAGGGGCATTGCCCCTCCTTGGAGCACCTAGATTGACATGAAAAAGACAGGGACTTTGCCAATGTTGTGGTGACGGGGGCTACACGCATTGGAAAGCTCCCAAGCACACAACGCAGCTGAATGCTGCCTGAGATTGCTTCAAAAACCTTCCACTCTTCACAAGGCCTGAGGGCCCGAGGCAGACTCAGGCCAGTTCCTGGGCTTTTCGGTTGGGTGAACGAAGCGTCTTGCACCATGACTGGGAAAGTCCTGTTGAGGCCACTCTTACCTTGAAGGCATAATATAACAATCTACCTTCCTCTGCTCGGTAGCGGATCCTTTGCTCGGGTAAGCTGAGATGTCCTACAGCATTTGACATGCCATTAAAGCCAACGCAGACGTGGTCAAAAAGGAAAGGTAAACAAGGGCCTGGCCCGTACGGGGATCGAACCCGCGACCTTGGCGTTATTAGCACCACGCTCTAACCAACTGAGCTAACCGGCCACCTTTGGCCATGGTACTCACTCCTGTCACAGGATCGCGCGGGTCACCTCAAATGGTCCAGAAAATGTTCTCGTTTTAGGGTTGACTCGGAGGCCGTGCTTGGAAAAAAAAGGAAACGCCATCTCCCCGTCGGGGAATTGAACCCCGGTCTCCCGCGTGACAGGCGGGGATACTGACCACTATACTAACGAGGACTGCTTGCAAACCGTGGCGCTCAACCTAGGTGTCGTGGGGATCATGACTGCAATAGGAAGGCTTGATGGAGTTGCTGGGGATATTCCTTCTGGGCTCCTGCTTTGGTGTCTTGCCCCCTAGTCCTCAATCTCTAAGGGGCATTGCCCCTCCTTGGAGCACCTAGATTGACATGAAAAAGACAGGGACTTTGCCAATGTTGTGGTGACGGGGGCTACACGCATTGGAAAGCTCCCAAGCACACAACGCAGCTGAATGCTGCCTGAGATTGCTTCAAAAACCTTCCACTCTTCACAAGGCCTGAGGGCCCGAGGCAGACTCAGGCCAGTTCCTGGGCTTTTCGGTTGGGTGAACGAAGCGTCTTGCACCATGACTGGGAAAGTCCTGTTGAGGCCACTCTTACCTTGAAGGCATAATATAACAATCTACCTTCCTCTGCTCGGTAGCGGATCCTTTGCTCGGGTAAGCTGAGATGTCCTACAGCATTTGACGTGCCATTAAAGCCAACGCAGACGTGGTCAAAAAGGAAAGGTAAACAAGGGCCTGGCCCGTACGGGGATCGAACCCGCGACCTTGGCGTTATTAGCACCACGCTCTAACCAACTGAGCTAACCGGCCACCTTTGGCCATGGTACTCACTCCTGTCACAGGATCGCGCGGGTCACCTCAAATGGTCCAGAAAATGTTCTCGTTTTAGGGTTGACTCGGAGGCCGTGCTTGGAAAAAAAAGGAAACGCCATCTCCCCGTCGGGGAATTGAACCCCGGTCTCCCGCGTGACAGGCGGGGATACTGACCACTATACTAACGAGGACTGCTTGCAAACCGTGGCGCTCAACCTAGGTGTCGTGGGGATCATGACTGCAATAGGAAGGCTTGATGGAGTTGCTGGGGATATTCCTTCTGGGCTCCTGCTTTGGTGTCTTGCCCCCTAGTCCTCAATCTCTAAGGGGCATTGCCCCTCCTTGGAGCACCTAGATTGACATGAAAAAGACAGGGACTTTGCCAATGTTGTGGTGACGGGGGCTACACGCATTGGAAAGCTCCCAAGCACACAACGCAGCTGAATGCTGCCTGAGATTGCTTCAAAAACCTTCCACTCTTCACAAGGCCTGAGGGCCCGAGGCAGACTCAGGCCAGTTCCTGGGCTTTTCGGTTGGGTGAACGAAGCGTCTTGCACCATGACTGGGAAAGTCCTGTTGAGGCCACTCTTACCTTGAAGGCATAATATAACAATCTACCTTCCTCTGCTCGGTAGCGGATCCTTTGCTCGGGTAAGCTGAGATGTCCTACAGCATTTGACGTGCCATTAAAGCCAACGCAGACGTGGTCAAAAAGGAAAGGTAAACAAGGGCCTGGCCCGTACGGGGATCGAACCCGCGACCTTGGCGTTATTAGCACCACGCTCTAACCAACTGAGCTAACCGGCCACCTTTGGCCATGGTACTCACTCCTGTCACAGGATCGCGCGGGTCACCTCAAATGGTCCAGAAAATGTTCTCGTTTTAGGGTTGACTCGGAGGCCGTGCTTGGAAAAAAAAGGAAACGCCATCTCCCCGTCGGGGAATTGAACCCCGGTCTCCCGCGTGACAGGCGGGGATACTGACCACTATACTAACGAGGACTGCTTGCAAACCGTGGCGCTCAACCTAGGTGTCGTGGGGATCATGACTGCAATAGGAAGGCTTGATGGAGTTGCTGGGGATATTCCTTCTGGGCTCCTGCTTTGGTGTCTTGCCCCCTAGTCCTCAATCTCTAAGGGGCATTGCCCCTCCTTGGAGCACCTAGATTGACATGAAAAAGACAGGGACTTTGCCAATGTTGTGGTGACGGGGGCTACACGCATTGGAAAGCTCCCAAGCACACAACGCAGCTGAATGCTGCCTGAGATTGCTTCAAAAACCTTCCACTCTTCACAAGGCCTGAGGGCCCGAGGCAGACTCAGGCCAGTTCCTGGGCTTTTCGGTTGGGTGAACGAAGCGTCTTGCACCATGACTGGGAAAGTCCTGTTGAGGCCACTCTTACCTTGAAGGCATAATATAACAATCTACCTTCCTCTGCTCGGTAGCGGATCCTTTGCTCGGGTAAGCTGAGATGTCCTACAGCATTTGACGTGCCATTAAAGCCAACGCAGACGTGGTCAAAAAGGAAAGGTAAACAAGGGCCTGGCCCGTACGGGGATCGAACCCGCGACCTTGGCGTTATTAGCACCACGCTCTAACCAACTGAGCTAACCGGCCACCTTTGGCCATGGTACTCACTCCTGTCACAGGATCGCGCGGGTCACCTCAAATGGTCCAGAAAATGTTCTCGTTTTAGGGTTGACTCGGAGGCCTTGCTTGGAAAAAAAAAGAAACGCCATCTCCCCGTCGGGGAATTGAACCCCGGTCTCCCGCGTGACAGGCGGGGATACTGACCACTATACTAACGAGGACTGCTTGCAAACCGTGGCGCTCAACCTAGGTGTCGTGGGGATCA
Source organism: Gastrophryne carolinensis (assembly GCA_027917425.1). NCBI lineage: Eukaryota > Metazoa > Chordata > Amphibia > Anura > Microhylidae > Gastrophryne > Gastrophryne carolinensis. The sequence continues at coordinate 514,005 of JAQIHN010000047.1, read as the reverse complement.
TGACTGCAATAGGAAGGCTTGATGGAGTTGCTGGGGATATTCCTTCTGGGCTCCTGCTTTGGTGTCTTGCCCCCTAGTCCTCAATCTCTAAGGGGCATTGCCCCTCCTTGGAGCACCTAGATTGACATGAAAAAGACAGGGACTTTGCCAATGTTGTGGTGACGGGGGCTACACGCATTGGAAAGCTCCCAAGCACACAACGCAGCTGAATGCTGCCTGAGATTGCTTCAAAAACCTTCCACTCTTCACAAGGCCTGAGGGCCCGAGGCAGACTCAGGCCAGTTCCTGGGCTTTTCGGTTGGGTGAACGAAGCGTCTTGCACCATGACTGGGAAAGTCCTGTTGAGGCCACTCTTACCTTGAAGGCATAATATAACAATCTACCTTCCTCTGCTCGGTAGCGGATCCTTTGCTCGGGTAAGCTGAGATGTCCTACAGCATTTGACGTGCCATTAAAGCCAACGCAGACGTGGTCAAAAAGGAAAGGTAAACAAGGGCCTGGCCCGTACGGGGATCGAACCCGCGACCTTGGCGTTATTAGCACCACGCTCTAACCAACTGAGCTAACCGGCCACCTTTGGCCATGGTACTCACTCCTGTCACAGGATCGCGCGGGTCACCTCAAATGGTCCAGAAAATGTTCTCGTTTTAGGGTTGACTCGGAGGCCTTGCTTGGAAAAAAAAAGAAACGCCATCTCCCCGTCGGGGAATTGAACCCCGGTCTCCCGCGTGACAGGCGGGGATACTGACCACTATACTAACGAGGACTGCTTGCAAACTGTGGCGCTCAACCTAGGTGTCGTGGGGATCATGACTGCAATAGGAAGGCTTGATGGAGTTGCTGGGGATATTCCTTCTGGGCTCCTGCTTTGGTGTCTTGCCCCCTAGTCCTCAATCTCTAAGGGGCATTGCCCCTCCTTGGAGCACCTAGATTGACATGAAAAAGACAGGGACTTTGCCAATGTTGTGGTGACGGGGGCTACACGCATTGGAAAGCTCCCAAGCACACAACGCAGCTGAATGCTGCCTGAGATTGCTTCAAAAACCTTCCACTCTTCACAAGGCCTGAGGGCCCGAGGCAGACTCAGGCCAGTTCCTGGGCTTTTCGGTTGGGTGAACGAAGCGTCTTGCACCATGACTGGGAAAGTCCTGTTGAGGCCACTCTTACCTTGAAGGCATAATATAACAATCTACCTTCCTCTGCTCGGTAGCGGATCCTTTGCTCGGGTAAGCTGAGATGTCCTACAGCATTTGACGTGCCATTAAAGCCAACGCAGACGTGGTCAAAAAGGAAAGGTAAACAAGGGCCTGGCCCGTACGGGGATCGAACCCGCGACCTTGGCGTTATTAGCACCACGCTCTAACCAACTGAGCTAACCGGCCACCTTTGGCCATGGTACTCACTCCTGTCACAGGATCGCGCGGGTCACCTCAAATGGTCCAGAAAATGTTCTCGTTTTAGGGTTGACTCGGAGGCCGTGCTTGGAAAAAAAAGGAAACGCCATCTCCCCGTCGGGGAATTGAACCCCGGTCTCCCGCGTGACAGGCGGGGATACTGACCACTATACTAACGAGGACTGCTTGCAAACCGTGGCGCTCAACCTAGGTGTCGTGGGGATCATGACTGCAATAGGAAGGCTTGATGGAGTTGCTGGGGATATTCCTTCTGGGCTCCTGCTTTGGTGTCTTGCCCCCTAGTCCTCAATCTCTAAGGGGCATTGCCCCTCCTTGGAGCACCTAGATTGACATGAAAAAGACAGGGACTTTGCCAATGTTGTGGTGACGGGGGCTACACGCATTGGAAAGCTCCCAAGCACACAACGCAGCTGAATGCTGCCTGAGATTGCTTCAAAAACCTTCCACTCTTCACAAGGCCTGAGGGCCCGAGGCAGACTCAGGCCAGTTCCTGGGCTTTTCGGTTGGGTGAACGAAGCGTCTTGCACCATGACTGGGAAAGTCCTGTTGAGGCCACTCTTACCTTGAAGGCATAATATAACAATCTACCTTCCTCTGCTCGGTAGCGGATCCTTTGCTCGGGTAAGCTGAGATGTCCTACAGCATTTGACGTGCCATTAAAGCCAACGCAGACGTGGTCAAAAAGGAAAGGTAAACAAGGGCCTGGCCCGTACGGGGATCGAACCCGCGACCTTGGCGTTATTAGCACCACGCTCTAACCAACTGAGCTAACCGGCCACCTTTGGCCATGGTACTCACTCCTGTCACAGGATCGCGCGGGTCACCTCAAATGGTCCAGAAAATGTTCTCGTTTTAGGGTTGACTCGGAGGCCGTGCTTGGAAAAAAAAGGAAACGCCATCTCCCCGTCGGGGAATTGAACCCCGGTCTCCCGCGTGACAGGCGGGGATACTGACCACTATACTAACGAGGACTGCTTGCAAACCGTGGCGCTCAACCTAGGTGTCGTGGGGATCATGACTGCAATAGGAAGGCTTGATGGAGTTGCTGGGGATATTCCTTCTGGGCTCCTGCTTTGGTGTCTTGCCCCCTAGTCCTCAATCTCTAAGGGGCATTGCCCCTCCTTGGAGCACCTAGATTGACATGAAAAAGACAGGGACTTTGCCAATGTTGTGGTGACGGGGGCTACACGCATTGGAAAGCTCCCAAGCACACAACGCAGCTGAATGCTGCCTGAGATTGCTTCAAAAACCTTCCACTCTTCACAAGGCCTGAGGGCCCGAGGCAGACTCAGGCCAGTTCCTGGGCTTTTCGGTTGGGTGAACGAAGCGTCTTGCACCATGACTGGGAAAGTCCTGTTGAGGCCACTCTTACCTTGAAGGCATAATATAACAATCTACCTTCCTCTGCTCGGTAGCGGATCCTTTGCTCGGGTAAGCTGAGATGTCCTACAGCATTTGACATGCCATTAAAGCCAACGCAGACGTGGTCAAAAAGGAAAGGTAAACAAGGGCCTGGCCCGTACGGGGATCGAACCCGCGACCTTGGCGTTATTAGCACCACGCTCTAACCAACTGAGCTAACCGGCCACCTTTGGCCATGGTACTCACTCCTGTCACAGGATCGCGCGGGTCACCTCAAATGGTCCAGAAAATGTTCTCGTTTTAGGGTTGACTCGGAGGCCTTGCTTGGAAAAAAAAAGAAACGCCATCTCCCCGTCGGGGAATTGAACCCCGGTCTCCCGCGTGACAGGCGGGGATACTGACCACTATACTAACGAGGACTGCTTGCAAACCGTGGCGCTCAACCTAGGTGTCGTGGGGATCATGACTGCAATAGGAAGGCTTGATGGAGTTGCTGGGGATATTCCTTCTGGGCTCCTGCTTTGGTGTCTTGCCCCCTAGTCCTCAATCTCTAAGGGGCATTGCCCCTCCTTGGAGCACCTAGATTGACATGAAATAGACAGGGACTTTGCCAATGTTGTGGTGACGGGGGCTACACGCATTGGAAAGCTCCCAAGCACACAACGCAGCTGAATGCTGCCTGAGATTGCTTCAAAAACCTTCCACTCTTCACAAGGCCTGAGGGCCCGAGGCAGACTCAGGCCAGTTCCTGGGCTTTTCGGTTGGGTGAACGAAGCGTCTTGCACCATGACTGGGAAAGTCCTGTTGAGGCCACTCTTACCTTGAAGGCATAATATAACAATCTACCTTCCTCTGCTCGGTAGCGGATCCTTTGCTCGGGTAAGCTGAGATGTCCTACAGCATTTGACGTGCCATTAAAGCCAACGCAGACGTGGTCAAAAAGGAAAGGTAAACAAGGGCCTGGCCCGTACGGGGATCGAACCCGCGACCTTGGCGTTATTAGCACCACGCTCTAACCAACTGAGCTAACCGGCCACCTTTGGCCATGGTACTCACTCCTGTCACAGGATCGCGCGGGTCACCTCAAATGGTCCAGAAAATGTTCTCGTTTTAGGGTTGACTCGGAGGCCTTGCTTGGAAAAAAAAAGAAACGCCATCTCCCCGTCGGGGAATTGAACCCCGGTCTCCCGCGTGACAGGCGGGGATACTGACCACTATACTAACGAGGACTGCTTGCAAACTGTGGCGCTCAACCTAGGTGTCGTGGGGATCATGACTGCAATAGGAAGGCTTGATGGAGTTGCTGGGGATATTCCTTCTGGGCTCCTGCTTTGGTGTCTTGCCCCCTAGTCCTCAATCTCTAAGGGGCATTGCCCCTCCTTGGAGCACCTAGATTGACATGAAAAAGACAGGGACTTTGCCAATGTTGTGGTGACGGGGGCTACACGCATTGGAAAGCTCCCAAGCACACAACGCAGCTGAATGCTGCCTGAGATTGCTTCAAAAACCTTCCACTCTTCACAAGGCCTGAGGGCCCGAGGCAGACTCAGGCCAGTTCCTGGGCTTTTCGGTTGGGTGAACGAAGCGTCTTGCACCATGACTGGGAAAGTCCTGTTGAGGCCACTCTTACCTTGAAGGCATAATATAACAATCTACCTTCCTCTGCTCGGTAGCGGATCCTTTGCTCGGGTAAGCTGAGATGTCCTACAGCATTTGACGTGCCATTAAAGCCAACGCAGACGTGGTCAAAAAGGAAAGGTAAACAAGGGCCTGGCCCGTACGGGGATCGAACCCGCGACCTTGGCGTTATTAGCACCACGCTCTAACCAACTGAGCTAACCGGCCACCTTTGGCCATGGTACTCACTCCTGTCACAGGATCGCGCGGGTCACCTCAAATGGTCCAGAAAATGTTCTCGTTTTAGGGTTGACTCGGAGGCCGTGCTTGGAAAAAAAAGGAAACGCCATCTCCCCGTCGGGGAATTGAACCCCGGTCTCCCGCGTGACAGGCGGGGATACTGACCACTATACTAACGAGGACTGCTTGCAAACCGTGGCGCTCAACCTAGGTGTCGTGGGGATCATGACTGCAATAGGAAGGCTTGATGGAGTTGCTGGGGATATTCCTTCTGGGCTCCTGCTTTGGTGTCTTGCCCCCTAGTCCTCAATCTCTAAGGGGCATTGCCCCTCCTTGGAGCACCTAGATTGACATGAAAAAGACAGGGACTTTGCCAATGTTGTGGTGACGGGGGCTACACGCATTGGAAAGCTCCCAAGCACACAACGCAGCTGAATGCTGCCTGAGATTGCTTCAAAAACCTTCCACTCTTCACAAGGCCTGAGGGCCCGAGGCAGACTCAGGCCAGTTCCTGGGCTTTTCGGTTGGGTGAACGAAGCGTCTTGCACCATGACTGGGAAAGTCCTGTTGAGGCCACTCTTACCTTGAAGGCATAATATAACAATCTACCTTCCTCTGCTCGGTAGCGGATCCTTTGCTCGGGTAAGCTGAGATGTCCTACAGCATTTGACATGCCATTAAAGCCAACGCAGACGTGGTCAAAAAGGAAAGGTAAACAAGGGCCTGGCCCGTACGGGGATCGAACCCGCGACCTTGGCGTTATTAGCACCACGCTCTAACCAACTGAGCTAACCGGCCACCTTTGGCCATGGTACTCACTCCTGTCACAGGATCGCGCGGGTCACCTCAAATGGTCCAGAAAATGTTCTCGTTTTAGGGTTGACTCGGAGGCCGTGCTTGGAAAAAAAAGGAAACGCCATCTCCCCGTCGGGGAATTGAACCCCGGTCTCCCGCGTGACAGGCGGGGATACTGACCACTATACTAACGAGGACTGCTTGCAAACCGTGGCGCTCAACCTAGGTGTCGTGGGGATCATGACTGCAATAGGAAGGCTTGATGGAGTTGCTGGGGATATTCCTTCTGGGCTCCTGCTTTGGTGTCTTGCCCCCTAGTCCTCAATCTCTAAGGGGCATTGCCCCTCCTTGGAGCACCTAGATTGACATGAAAAAGACAGGGACTTTGCCAATGTTGTGGTGACGGGGGCTACACGCATTGGAAAGCTCCCAAGCACACAACGCAGCTGAATGCTGCCTGAGATTGCTTCAAAAACCTTCCACTCTTCACAAGGCCTGAGGGCCCGAGGCAGACTCAGGCCAGTTCCTGGGCTTTTCGGTTGGGTGAACGAAGCGTCTTGCACCATGACTGGGAAAGTCCTGTTGAGGCCACTCTTACCTTGAAGGCATAATATAACAATCTACCTTCCTCTGCTCGGTAGCGGATCCTTTGCTCGGGTAAGCTGAGATGTCCTACAGCATTTGACGTGCCATTAAAGCCAACGCAGACGTGGTCAAAAAGGAAAGGTAAACAAGGGCCTGGCCCGTACGGGGATCGAACCCGCGACCTTGGCGTTATTAGCACCACGCTCTAACCAACTGAGCTAACCGGCCACCTTTGGCCATGGTACTCACTCCTGTCACAGGATCGCGCGGGTCACCTCAAATGGTCCAGAAAATGTTCTCGTTTTAGGGTTGACTCGGAGGCCGTGCTTGGAAAAAAAAGGAAACGCCATCTCCCCGTCGGGGAATTGAACCCCGGTCTCCCGCGTGACAGGCGGGGATACTGACCACTATACTAACGAGGACTGCTTGCAAACCGTGGCGCTCAACCTAGGTGTCGTGGGGATCATGACTGCAATAGGAAGGCTTGATGGAGTTGCTGGGGATATTCCTTCTGGGCTCCTGCTTTGGTGTCTTGCCCCCTAGTCCTCAATCTCTAAGGGGCATTGCCCCTCCTTGGAGCACCTAGATTGACATGAAAAAGACAGGGACTTTGCCAATGTTGTGGTGACGGGGGCTACACGCATTGGAAAGCTCCCAAGCACACAACGCAGCTGAATGCTGCCTGAGATTGCTTCAAAAACCTTCCACTCTTCACAAGGCCTGAGGGCCCGAGGCAGACTCAGGCCAGTTCCTGGGCTTTTCGGTTGGGTGAACGAAGCGTCTTGCACCATGACTGGGAAAGTCCTGTTGAGGCCACTCTTACCTTGAAGGCATAATATAACAATCTACCTTCCTCTGCTCGGTAGCGGATCCTTTGCTCGGGTAAGCTGAGATGTCCTACAGCATTTGACGTGCCATTAAAGCCAACGCAGACGTGGTCAAAAAGGAAAGGTAAACAAGGGCCTGGCCCGTACGGGGATCGAACCCGCGACCTTGGCGTTATTAGCACCACGCTCTAACCAACTGAGCTAACCGGCCACCTTTGGCCATGGTACTCACTCCTGTCACAGGATCGCGCGGGTCACCTCAAATGGTCCAGAAAATGTTCTCGTTTTAGGGTTGACTCGGAGGCCTTGCTTGGAAAAAAAAAGAAACGCCATCTCCCCGTCGGGGAATTGAACCCCGGTCTCCCGCGTGACAGGCGGGGATACTGACCACTATACTAACGAGGACTGCTTGCAAACTGTGGCGCTCAACCTAGGTGTCGTGGGGATCATGACTGCAATAGGAAGGCTTGATGGAGTTGCTGGGGATATTCCTTCTGGGCTCCTGCTTTGGTGTCTTGCCCCCTAGTCCTCAATCTCTAAGGGGCATTGCCCCTCCTTGGAGCACCTAGATTGACATGAAAAAGACAGGGACTTTGCCAATGTTGTGGTGACGGGGGCTACACGCATTGGAAAGCTCCCAAGCACACAACGCAGCTGAATGCTGCCTGAGATTGCTTCAAAAACCTTCCACTCTTCACAAGGCCTGAGGGCCCGAGGCAGACTCAGGCCAGTTCCTGGGCTTTTCGGTTGGGTGAACGAAGCGTCTTGCACCATGACTGGGAAAGTCCTGTTGAGGCCACTCTTACCTTGAAGGCATAATATAACAATCTACCTTCCTCTGCTCGGTAGCGGATCCTTTGCTCGGGTAAGCTGAGATGTCCTACAGCATTTGACGTGCCATTAAAGCCAACGCAGACGTGGTCAAAAAGGAAAGGTAAACAAGGGCCTGGCCCGTACGGGGATCGAACCCGCGACCTTGGCGTTATTAGCACCACGCTCTAACCAACTGAGCTAACCGGCCACCTTTGGCCATGGTACTCACTCCTGTCACAGGATCGCGCGGGTCACCTCAAATGGTCCAGAAAATGTTCTCGTTTTAGGGTTGACTCGGAGGCCGTGCTTGGAAAAAAAAGGAAACGCCATCTCCCCGTCGGGGAATTGAACCCCGGTCTCCCGCGTGACAGGCGGGGATACTGACCACTATACTAACGAGGACTGCTTGCAAACCGTGGCGCTCAACCTAGGTGTCGTGGGGATCATGACTGCAATAGGAAGGCTTGATGGAGTTGCTGGGGATATTCCTTCTGGGCTCCTGCTTTGGTGTCTTGCCCCCTAGTCCTCAATCTCTAAGGGGCATTGCCCCTCCTTGGAGCACCTAGATTGACATGAAAAAGACAGGGACTTTGCCAATGTTGTGGTGACGGGGGCTACACGCATTGGAAAGCTCCCAAGCACACAACGCAGCTGAATGCTGCCTGAGATTGCTTCAAAAACCTTCCACTCTTCACAAGGCCTGAGGGCCCGAGGCAGACTCAGGCCAGTTCCTGGGCTTTTCGGTTGGGTGAACGAAGCGTCTTGCACCATGACTGGGAAAGTCCTGTTGAGGCCACTCTTACCTTGAAGGCATAATATAACAATCTACCTTCCTCTGCTCGGTAGCGGATCCTTTGCTCGGGTAAGCTGAGATGTCCTACAGCATTTGACGTGCCATTAAAGCCAACGCAGACGTGGTCAAAAAGGAAAGGTAAACAAGGGCCTGGCCCGTACGGGGATCGAACCCGCGACCTTGGCGTTATTAGCACCACGCTCTAACCAACTGAGCTAACCGGCCACCTTTGGCCATGGTACTCACTCCTGTCACAGGATCGCGCGGGTCACCTCAAATGGTCCAGAAAATGTTCTCGTTTTAGGGTTGACTCGGAGGCCTTGCTTGGAAAAAAAAAGAAACGCCATCTCCCCGTCGGGGAATTGAACCCCGGTCTCCCGCGTGACAGGCGGGGATACTGACCACTATACTAACGAGGACTGCTTGCAAACTGTGGCGCTCAACCTAGGTGTCGTGGGGATCATGACTGCAATAGGAAGGCTTGATGGAGTTGCTGGGGATATTCCTTCTGGGCTCCTGCTTTGGTGTCTTGCCCCCTAGTCCTCAATCTCTAAGGGGCATTGCCCCTCCTTGGAGCACCTAGATTGACATGAAAAAGACAGGGACTTTGCCAATGTTGTGGTGACGGGGGCTACACGCATTGGAAAGCTCCCAAGCACACAACGCAGCTGAATGCTGCCTGAGATTGCTTCAAAAACCTTCCACTCTTCACAAGGCCTGAGGGCCCGAGGCAGACTCAGGCCAGTTCCTGGGCTTTTCGGTTGGGTGAACGAAGCGTCTTGCACCATGACTGGGAAAGTCCTGTTGAGGCCACTCTTACCTTGAAGGCATAATATAACAATCTACCTTCCTCTGCTCGGTAGCGGATCCTTTGCTCGGGTAAGCTGAGATGTCCTACAGCATTTGACGTGCCATTAAAGCCAACGCAGACGTGGTCAAAAAGGAAAGGTAAACAAGGGCCTGGCCCGTACGGGGATCGAACCCGCGACCTTGGCGTTATTAGCACCACGCTCTAACCAACTGAGCTAACCGGCCACCTTTGGCCATGGTACTCACTCCTGTCACAGGATCGCGCGGGTCACCTCAAATGGTCCAGAAAATGTTCTCGTTTTAGGGTTGACTCGGAGGCCGTGCTTGGAAAAAAAAGGAAACGCCATCTCCCCGTCGGGGAATTGAACCCCGGTCTCCCGCGTGACAGGCGGGGATACTGACCACTATACTAACGAGGACTGCTTGCAAACCGTGGCGCTCAACCTAGGTGTCGTGGGGATCATGACTGCAATAGGAAGGCTTGATGGAGTTGCTGGGGATATTCCTTCTGGGCTCCTGCTTTGGTGTCTTGCCCCCTAGTCCTCAATCTCTAAGGGGCATTGCCCCTCCTTGGAGCACCTAGATTGACATGAAAAAGACAGGGACTTTGCCAATGTTGTGGTGACGGGGGCTACACGCATTGGAAAGCTCCCAAGCACACAACGCAGCTGAATGCTGCCTGAGATTGCTTCAAAAACCTTCCACTCTTCACAAGGCCTGAGGGCCCGAGGCAGACTCAGGCCAGTTCCTGGGCTTTTCGGTTGGGTGAACGAAGCGTCTTGCACCATGACTGGGAAAGTCCTGTTGAGGCCACTCTTACCTTGAAGGCATAATATAACAATCTACCTTCCTCTGCTCGGTAGCGGATCCTTTGCTCGGGTAAGCTGAGATGTCCTACAGCATTTGACGTGCCATTAAAGCCAACGCAGACGTGGTCAAAAAGGAAAGGTAAACAAGGGCCTGGCCCGTACGGGGATCGAACCCGCGACCTTGGCGTTATTAGCACCACGCTCTAACCAACTGAGCTAACCGGCCACCTTTGGCCATGGTACTCACTCCTGTCACAGGATCGCGCGGGTCACCTCAAATGGTCCAGAAAATGTTCTCGTTTTAGGGTTGACTCGGAGGCCGTGCTTGGAAAAAAAAGGAAACGCCATCTCCCCGTCGGGGAATTGAACCCCGGTCTCCCGCGTGACAGGCGGGGATACTGACCACTATACTAACGAGGACTGCTTGCAAACCGTGGCGCTCAACCTAGGTGTCGTGGGGATCATGACTGCAATAGGAAGGCTTGATGGAGTTGCTGGGGGATATTCCTTCTGGGCTCCTGCTTTGGTGTCTTGCCCCCTAGTCCTCAATCTCTAAGGGGCATTGCCCCTCCTTGGAGCACCTAGATTGACATGAAAAAGACAGGGACTTTGCCAATGTTGTGGTGACGGGGGCTACACGCATTGGAAAGCTCCCAAGCACACAACGCAGCTGAATGCTGCCTGAGATTGCTTCAAAAACCTTCCACTCTTCACAAGGCCTGAGGGCCCGAGGCAGACTCAGGCCAGTTCCTGGGCTTTTCGGTTGGGTGAACGAAGCGTCTTGCACCATGACTGGGAAAGTCCTGTTGAGGCCACTCTTACCTTGAAGGCATAATATAACAATCTACCTTCCTCTGCTCGGTAGCGGATCCTTTGCTCGGGTAAGCTGAGATGTCCTACAGCATTTGACGTGCCATTAAAGCCAACGCAGACGTGGTCAAAAAGGAAAGGTAAACAAGGGCCTGGCCCGTACGGGGATCGAACCCGCGACCTTGGCGTTATTAGCACCACGCTCTAACCAACTGAGCTAACCGGCCACCTTTGGCCATGGTACTCACTCCTGTCACAGGATCGCGCGGGTCACCTCAAATGGTCCAGAAAATGTTCTCGTTTTAGGGTTGACTCGGAGGCCGTGCTTGGAAAAAAAAGGAAACGCCATCTCCCCGTCGGGGAATTGAACCCCGGTCTCCCGCGTGACAGGCGGGGATACTGACCACTATACTAACGAGGACTGCTTGCAAACCGTGGCGCTCAACCTAGGTGTCGTGGGGATCATGACTGCAATAGGAAGGCTTGATGGAGTTGCTGGGGATATTCCTTCTGGGCTCCTGCTTTGGTGTCTTGCCCCCTAGTCCTCAATCTCTAAGGGGCATTGCCCCTCCTTGGAGCACCTAGATTGACATGAAAAAGACAGGGACTTTGCCAATGTTGTGGTGACGGGGGCTACACGCATTGGAAAGCTCCCAAGCACACAACGCAGCTGAATGCTGCCTGAGATTGCTTCAAAAACCTTCCACTCTTCACAAGGCCTGAGGGCCCGAGGCAGACTCAGGCCAGTTCCTGGGCTTTTCGGTTGGGTGAACGAAGCGTCTTGCACCATGACTGGGAAAGTCCTGTTGAGGCCACTCTTACCTTGAAGGCATAATATAACAATCTACCTTCCTCTGCTCGGTAGCGGATCCTTTGCTCGGGTAAGCTGAGATGTCCTACAGCATTTGACATGCCATTAAAGCCAACGCAGACGTGGTCAAAAAGGAAAGGTAAACAAGGGCCTGGCCCGTACGGGGATCGAACCCGCGACCTTGGCGTTATTAGCACCACGCTCTAACCAACTGAGCTAACCGGCCACCTTTGGCCATGGTACTCACTCCTGTCACAGGATCGCGCGGGTCACCTCAAATGGTCCAGAAAATGTTCTCGTTTTAGGGTTGACTCGGAGGCCGTGCTTGGAAAAAAAAGGAAACGCCATCTCCCCGTCGGGGAATTGAACCCCGGTCTCCCGCGTGACAGGCGGGGATACTGACCACTATACTAACGAGGACTGCTTGCAAACCGTGGCGCTCAACCTAGGTGTCGTGGGGATCATGACTGCAATAGGAAGGCTTGATGGAGTTGCTGGGGATATTCCTTCTGGGCTCCTGCTTTGGTGTCTTGCCCCCTAGTCCTCAATCTCTAAGGGGCATTGCCCCTCCTTGGAGCACCTAGATTGACATGAAAAAGACAGGGACTTTGCCAATGTTGTGGTGACGGGGGCTACACGCATTGGAAAGCTCCCAAGCACACAACGCAGCTGAATGCTGCCTGAGATTGCTTCAAAAACCTTCCACTCTTCACAAGGCCTGAGGGCCTGAGGCAGACTCAGGCCAGTTCCTGGGCTTTTCGGTTGGGTGAACGAAGCGTCTTGCACCATGACTGGGAAAGTCCTGTTGAGGCCACTCTTACCTTGAAGGCATAATATAACAATCTACCTTCCTCTGCTCGGTAGCGGATCCTTTGCTCGGGTAAGCTGAGATGTCCTACAGCATTTGACGTGCCATTAAAGCCAACGCAGACGTGGTCAAAAAGGAAAGGTAAACAAGGGCCTGGCCCGTACGGGGATCGAACCCGCGACCTTGGCGTTATTAGCACCACGCTCTAACCAACTGAGCTAACCGGCCACCTTTGGCCATGGTACCCACTCCTGTCACAGGATCGCGCGGGTCACCTCAAATGGTCCAGAAAATGTTCTCGTTTTAGGGTTGACTAGGAGGCCGTGCTTGGAAAAAAAAGGAAACGCCATCTCCCCGTCGGGGAATTGAACCCCGGTCTCCCGCGTGACAGGCGGGGATACTGACCACTATACTAACGAGGACTGCTTGCAAACCGTGGCGCTCAACCTAGGTGTCGTGGGGATCATGACTGCAATAGGAAGGCTTGATGGAGTTGCTGGGGATATTCCTTCTGGGCTCCTGCTTTGGTGTCTTGCCCCCTAGTCCTCAATCTCTAAGGGGCATTGCCCCTCCTTGGAGCACCTAGATTGACATGAAAAAGACAGGGACTTTGCCAATGTTGTGGTGACGGGGGCTACACGCATTGGAAAGCTCCCAAGCACACAACGCAGCTGAATGCTGCCTGAGATTGCTTCAAAAACCTTCCACTCTTCACAAGGCCTGAGGGCCCGAGGCAGACTCAGGCCAGTTCCTGGGCTTTTCGGTTGGGTGAACGAAGCGTCTTGCACCATGACTGGGAAAGTCCTGTTGAGGCCACTCTTACCTTGAAGGCATAATATAACAATCTACCTTCCTCTGCTCGGTAGCGGATCCTTTGCTCGGGTAAGCTGAGATGTCCTACAGCATTTGACGTGCCATTAAAGCCAACGCAGACGTGGTCAAAAAGGAAAGGTAAACAAGGGCCTGGCCCGTACGGGGATCGAACCCGCGACCTTGGCGTTATTAGCACCACGCTCTAACCAACTGAGCTAACCGGCCACCTTTGGCCATGGTACTCACTCCTGTCACAGGATCGCGCGGGTCACCTCAAATGGTCCAGAAAATGTTCTCGTTTTAGGGTTGACTCGGAGGCCGTGCTTGGAAAAAAAGGAAACGCCATCTCCCCGTCGGGGAATTGAACCCCGGTCTCCCGCGTGACAGGCGGGGATACTGACCACTATACTAACGAGGACTGCTTGCAAACCGTGGCGCTCAACCTAGGTGTCGTGGGGATCATGACTGCAATAGGAAGGCTTGATGGAGTTGCTGGGGATATTCCTTCTGGGCTCCTGCTTTGGTGTCTTGCCCCCTAGTCCTCAATCTCTAAGGGGCATTGCCCCTCCTTGGAGCACCTAGATTGACATGAAAAAGACAGGGACTTTGCCAATGTTGTGGTGACGGGGGCTACACGCATTGGAAAGCTCCCAAGCACACAACGCAGCTGAATGCTGCCTGAGATTGCTTCAAAAACCTTCCACTCTTCACAAGGCCTGAGGGCCCGAGGCAGACTCAGGCCAGTTCCTGGGCTTTTCGGTTGGGTGAACGAAGCGTCTTGCACCATGACTGGGAAAGTCCTGTTGAGGCCACTCTTACCTTGAAGGCATAATATAACAATCTACCTTCCTCTGCTCGGTAGCGGATCCTTTGCTCGGGTAAGCTGAGATGTCCTACAGCATTTGACGTGCCATTAAAGCCAACGCAGACGTGGTCAAAAAGGAAAGGTAAACAAGGGCCTGGCCCGTACGGGGATCGAACCCGCGACCTTGGCGTTATTAGCACCACGCTCTAACCAACTGAGCTAACCGGCCACCTTTGGCCATGGTACTCACTCCTGTCACAGGATCGCGCGGGTCACCTCAAATGGTCCAGAAAATGTTCTCGTTTTAGGGTTGACTCGGAGGCCGTGCTTGGAAAAAAAAGGAAACGCCATCACCCCGTCGGGGAATTGAACCCCGGTCTCCCGCGTGACAGGCGGGGATACTGACCACTATACTAACGAGGACTGCTTGCAAACCGTGGCGCTCAACCTAGGTGTCGTGGGGATCATGAATGCAATAGGAAGGCTTGATGGAGTTGCTGGGGATATTCCTTCTGGGCTCCTGCTTTGGTGTCTTGCCCCCTAGTCCTCAATCTCTAAGGGGCATTGCCCCTCCTTGGAGCACCTAGATTGACATGAAAAAGACAGGGACTTTGCCAATGTTGTGGTGACGGGGGCTACACGCATTGGAAAGCTCCCAAGCACACAACGCAGCTGAATGCTGCCTGAGATTGCTTCAAAAACCTTCCACTCTTCACAAGGCCTGAGGGCCCGAGGCAGACTCAGGCCAGTTCCTGGGCTTTTCGGTTGGGTGAACGAAGCGTCTTGCACCATGACTGGGAAAGTCCTGTTGAGGCCACTCTTACCTTGAAGGCATAATATAACAATCTACCTTCCTCTGCTCGGTAGCGGATCCTTTGCTCGGGTAAGCTGAGATGTCCTACAGCATTTGACGTGCCATTAAAGCCAACGCAGACGTGGTCAAAAAGGAAAGGTAAACAAGGGCCTGGCCCGTACGGGGATCGAACCCGCGACCTTGGCGTTATTAGCACCACGCTCTAACCAACTGAGCTAACCGGCCACCTTTGGCCATGGTACTCACTCCTGTCACAGGATCGCGCGGGTCACCTCAAATGGTCCAGAAAATGTTCTCGTTTTAGGGTTGACTCGGAGGCCGTGCTTGGAAACAAAAGGAAACGCCATCTCCCCGTCGGGGAATTGAACCCCGGTCTCCCGCGTGACAGGCGGGGATACTGACCACTATACTAACGAGGACTGCTTGCAAACCGTGGCGCTCAACCTAGGTGTCGTGGGGATCATGACTGCAATAGGAAGGCTTGATGGAGTTGCTGGGGATATTCCTTCTGGGCTCCTGCTTTGGTGTCTTGCCCCCTAGTCCTCAATCTCTAAGGGGCATTGCCCCTCCTTGGAGCACCTAGATTGACATGAAAAAGACAGGGACTTTGCCAATGTTGTGGTGACGGGGGCTACACGCATTGGAAAGCTCCCAAGCACACAACGCAGCTGAATGCTGCCTGAGATTGCTTCAAAAACCTTCCACTCTTCACAAGGCCTGAGGGCCCGAGGCAGACTCAGGCCAGTTCCTGGGCTTTTCGGTTGGGTGAACGAAGCGTCTTGCACCATGACTGGGAAAGTCCTGTTGAGGCCACTCTTACCTTGAAGGCATAATATAACAATCTACCTTCCTCTGCTCGGTAGCGGATCCTTTGCTCGGGTAAGCTGAGATGTCCTACAGCATTTGACGTGCCATTAAAGCCAACGCAGACGTGGTCAAAAAGGAAAGGTAAACAAGGGCCTGGCCCGTACGGGGATCGAACCCGCGACCTTGGCGTTATTAGCACCACGCTCTAACCAACTGAGCTAACCGGCCACCTTTGGCCATGGTACTCACTCCTGTCACAGGATCGCGCGGGTCACCTCAAATGGTCCAGAAAATGTTCTCGTTTTAGGGTTGACTCGGAGGCCGTGCTTGGAAAAAAAAGGAAACGCCATCTCCCCGTCGGGGAATTGAACCCCGGTCTCCCGCGTGACAGGCGGGGATACTGACCACTATACTAACGAGGACTGCTTGCAAACCGTGGCGCTCAACCTAGGTGTCGTGGGGATCATGACTGCAATAGGAAGGCTTGATGGAGTTGCTGGGGATATTCCTTCTGGGCTCCTGCTTTGGTGTCTTGCCCCCTAGTCCTCAATCTCTAAGGGGCATTGCCCCTCCTTGGAGCACCTAGATTGACATGAAAAAGACAGGGACTTTGCCAATGTTGTGGTGACGGGGGCTACACGCATTGGAAAGCTCCCAAGCACACAACGCAGCTGAATGCTGCCTGAGATTGCTTCAAAAACCTTCCACTCTTCACAAGGCCTGAGGGCCCGAGGCAGACTCAGGCCAGTTCCTGGGCTTTTCGGTTGGGTGAACGAAGCGTCTTGCACCATGACTGGGAAAGTCCTGTTGAGGCCACTCTTACCTTGAAGGCATAATATAACAATCTACCTTCCTCTGCTCGGTAGCGGATCCTTTGCTCGGGTAAGCTGAGATGTCCTACAGCATTTGACGTGCCATTAAAGCCAACGCAGACGTGGTCAAAAAGGAAAGGTAAACAAGGGCCTGGCCCGTACGGGGATCGAACCCGCGACCTTGGCGTTATTAGCACCACGCTCTAACCAACTGAGCTAACCGGCCACCTTTGGCCATGGTACTCACTCCTGTCACAGGATCGCGCGGGTCACCTCAAATGGTCCAGAAAATGTTCTCGTTTTAGGGTTGACTCGGAGGCCGTGCTTGGAAAAAAAGGAAACGCCATCTCCCCGTCGGGGAATTGAACCCCGGTCTCCCGCGTGACAGGCGGGGATACTGACCACTATACTAACGAGGACTGCTTGCAAACCGTGGCGCTCAACCTAGGTGTCGTGGGGATCATGACTGCAATAGGAAGGCTTGATGGAGTTGCTGGGGATATTCCTTCTGGGCTCCTGCTTTGGTGTCTTGCCCCCTAGTCCTCAATCTCTAAGGGGCATTGCCCCTCCTTGGAGCACCTAGATTGACATGAAAAAGACAGGGACTTTGCCAATGTTGTGGTGACGGGGGCTACACGCATTGGAAAGCTCCCAAGCACACAACGCAGCTGAATGCTGCCTGAGATTGCTTCAAAAACCTTCCACTCTTCACAAGGCCTGAGGGCCCGAGGCAGACTCAGGCCAGTTCCTGGGCTTTTCGGTTGGGTGAACGAAGCGTCTTGCACCATGACTGGGAAAGTCCTGTTGAGGCCACTCTTACCTTGAAGGCATAATATAACAATCTACCTTCCTCTGCTCGGTAGCGGATCCTTTGCTCGGGTAAGCTGAGATGTCCTACAGCATTTGACGTGCCATTAAAGCCAACGCAGACGTGGTCAAAAAGGAAAGGTAAACAAGGGCCTGGCCCGTACGGGGATCGAACCCGCGACCTTGGCGTTATTAGCACCACGCTCTAACCAACTGAGCTAACCGGCCACCTTTGGCCATGGTACTCACTCCTGTCACAGGATCGCGCGGGTCACCTCAAATGGTCCAGAAAATGTTCTCGTTTTAGGGTTGACTCGGAGGCCGTGCTTGGAAAAAAAAGGAAACGCCATCTCCCCGTCGGGGAATTGAACCCCGGTCTCCCGCGTGACAGGCGGGGATACTGACCACTATACTAACGAGGACTGCTTGCAAACCGTGGCGCTCAACCTAGGTGTCGTGGGGATCATGACTGCAATAGGAAGGCTTGATGGAGTTGCTGGGGATATTCCTTCTGGGCTCCTGCTTTGGTGTCTTGCCCCCTAGTCCTCAATCTCTAAGGGGCATTGCCCCTCCTTGGAGCACCTAGATTGACATGAAAAAGACAGGGACTTTGCCAATGTTGTGGTGACGGGGGCTACACGCATTGGAAAGCTCCCAAGCACACAACGCAGCTGAATGCTGCCTGAGATTGCTTCAAAAACCTTCCACTCTTCACAAGGCCTGAGGGCCCGAGGCAGACTCAGGCCAGTTCCTGGGCTTTTCGGTTGGGTGAACGAAGCGTCTTGCACCATGACTGGGAAAGTCCTGTTGAGGCCACTCTTACCTTGAAGGCATAATATAACAATCTACCTTCCTCTGCTCGGTAGCGGATCCTTTGCTCGGGTAAGCTGAGATGTCCTACAGCATTTGACGTGCCATTAAAGCCAACGCAGACGTGGTCAAAAAGGAAAGGTAAACAAGGGCCTGGCCCGTACGGGGATCGAACCCGCGACCTTGGCGTTATTAGCACCACGCTCTAACCAACTGAGCTAACCGGCCACCTTTGGCCATGGTACTCACTCCTGTCACAGGATCGCGCGGGTCACCTCAAATGGTCCAGAAAATGTTCTCGTTTTAGGGTTGACTCGGAGGCCGTGCTTGGAAAAAAAAGGAAACGCCATCTCCCCGTCGGGGAATTGAACCCCGGTCTCCCGCGTGACAGGCGGGGATACTGACCACTATACTAACGAGGACTGCTTGCAAACCGTGGCGCTCAACCTAGGTGTCGTGGGGATCATGACTGCAATAGGAAGGCTTGATGGAGTTGCTGGGGATATTCCTTCTGGGCTCCTGCTTTGGTGTCTTGCCCCCTAGTCCTCAATCTCTAAGGGGCATTGCCCCTCCTTGGAGCACCTAGATTGACATGAAAAAGACAGGGACTTTGCCAATGTTGTGGTGACGGGGGCTACACGCATTGGAAAGCTCCCAAGCACACAACGCAGCTGAATGCTGCCTGAGATTGCTTCAAAAACCTTCCACTCTTCACAAGGCCTGAGGGCCCGAGGCAGACTCAGGCCAGTTCCTGGGCTTTTCGGTTGGGTGAACGAAGCGTCTTGCACCATGACTGGGAAAGTCCTGTTGAGGCCACTCTTACCTTGAAGGCATAATATAACAATCTACCTTCCTCTGCTCGGTAGCGGATCCTTTGCTCGGGTAAGCTGAGATGTCCTACAGCATTTGACGTGCCATTAAAGCCAACGCAGACGTGGTCAAAAAGGAAAGGTAAACAAGGGCCTGGCCCGTACGGGGATCGAACCCGCGACCTTGGCGTTATTAGCACCACGCTCTAACCAACTGAGCTAACCGGCCACCTTTGGCCATGGTACTCACTCCTGTCACAGGATCGCGCGGGTCACCTCAAATGGTCCAGAAAATGTTCTCGTTTTAGGGTTGACTCGGAG
Source organism: Gastrophryne carolinensis (assembly GCA_027917425.1). Lineage (NCBI taxonomy): Eukaryota > Metazoa > Chordata > Amphibia > Anura > Microhylidae > Gastrophryne > Gastrophryne carolinensis. The sequence goes on along the minus strand of JAQIHN010000047.1, from coordinate 494,712 downwards.
GCCGTGCTTGGAAAAAAAAGGAAACGCCATCTCCCCGTCGGGGAATTGAACCCCGGTCTCCCGCGTGACAGGCGGGGATACTGACCACTATACTAACGAGGACTGCTTGCAAACCGTGGCGCTCAACCTAGGTGTCGTGGGGATCATGACTGCAATAGGAAGGCTTGATGGAGTTGCTGGGGATATTCCTTCTGGGCTCCTGCTTTGGTGTCTTGCCCCCTAGTCCTCAATCTCTAAGGGGCATTGCCCCTCCTTGGAGCACCTAGATTGACATGAAAAAGACAGGGACTTTGCCAATGTTGTGGTGACGGGGGCTACACGCATTGGAAAGCTCCCAAGCACACAACGCAGCTGAATGCTGCCTGAGATTGCTTCAAAAACCTTCCACTCTTCACAAGGCCTGAGGGCCCGAGGCAGACTCAGGCCAGTTCCTGGGCTTTTCGGTTGGGTGAACGAAGCGTCTTGCACCATGACTGGGAAAGTCCTGTTGAGGCCACTCTTACCTTGAAGGCATAATATAACAATCTACCTTCCTCTGCTCGGTAGCGGATCCTTTGCTCGGGTAAGCTGAGATGTCCTACAGCATTTGACGTGCCATTAAAGCCAACGCAGACGTGGTCAAAAAGGAAAGGTAAACAAGGGCCTGGCCCGTACGGGGATCGAACCCGCGACCTTGGCGTTATTAGCACCACGCTCTAACCAACTGAGCTAACCGGCCACCTTTGGCCATGGTACTCACTCCTGTCACAGGATCGCGCGGGTCACCTCAAATGGTCCAGAAAATGTTCTCGTTTTAGGGTTGACTCGGAGGCCGTGCTTGGAAAAAAAGGAAACGCCATCTCCCCGTCGGGGAATTGAACCCCGGTCTCCCGCGTGACAGGCGGGGATACTGACCACTATACTAACGAGGACTGCTTGCAAACCGTGGCGCTCAACCTAGGTGTCGTGGGGATCATGACTGCAATAGGAAGGCTTGATGGAGTTGCTGGGGATATTCCTTCTGGGCTCCTGCTTTGGTGTCTTGCCCCCTAGTCCTCAATCTCTAAGGGGCATTGCCCCTCCTTGGAGCACCTAGATTGACATGAAAAAGACAGGGACTTTGCCAATGTTGTGGTGACGGGGGCTACACGCATTGGAAAGCTCCCAAGCACACAACGCAGCTGAATGCTGCCTGAGATTGCTTCAAAAACCTTCCACTCTTCACAAGGCCTGAGGGCCCGAGGCAGACTCAGGCCAGTTCCTGGGCTTTTCGGTTGGGTGAACGAAGCGTCTTGCACCATGACTGGGAAAGTCCTGTTGAGGCCACTCTTACCTTGAAGGCATAATATAACAATCTACCTTCCTCTGCTCGGTAGCGGATCCTTTGCTCGGGTAAGCTGAGATGTCCTACAGCATTTGACGTGCCATTAAAGCCAACGCAGACGTGGTCAAAAAGGAAAGGTAAACAAGGGCCTGGCCCGTACGGGGATCGAACCCGCGACCTTGGCGTTATTAGCACCACGCTCTAACCAACTGAGCTAACCGGCCACCTTTGGCCATGGTACTCACTCCTGTCACAGGATCGCGCGGGTCACCTCAAATGGTCCAGAAAATGTTCTCGTTTTAGGGTTGACTCGGAGGCCGTGCTTGGAAAAAAAAGGAAACGCCATCTCCCCGTCGGGGAATTGAACCCCGGTCTCCCGCGTGACAGGCGGGGATACTGACCACTATACTAACGAGGACTGCTTGCAAACCGTGGCGCTCAACCTAGGTGTCGTGGGGATCATGACTGCAATAGGAAGGCTTGATGGAGTTGCTGGGGATATTCCTTCTGGGCTCCTGCTTTGGTGTCTTGCCCCCTAGTCCTCAATCTCTAAGGGGCATTGCCCCTCCTTGGAGCACCTAGATTGACATGAAAAAGACAGGGACTTTGCCAATGTTGTGGTGACGGGGGCTACACGCATTGGAAAGCTCCCAAGCACACAACGCAGCTGAATGCTGCCTGAGATTGCTTCAAAAACCTTCCACTCTTCACAAGGCCTGAGGGCCCGAGGCAGACTCAGGCCAGTTCCTGGGCTTTTCGGTTGGGTGAACGAAGCGTCTTGCACCATGACTGGGAAAGTCCTGTTGAGGCCACTCTTACCTTGAAGGCATAATATAACAATCTACCTTCCTCTGCTCGGTAGCGGATCCTTTGCTCGGGTAAGCTGAGATGTCCTACAGCATTTGACGTGCCATTAAAGCCAACGCAGACGTGGTCAAAAAGGAAAGGTAAACAAGGGCCTGGCCCGTACGGGGATCGAACCCGCGACCTTGGCGTTATTAGCACCACGCTCTAACCAACTGAGCTAACCGGCCACCTTTGGCCATGGTACTCACTCCTGTCACAGGATCGCGCGGGTCACCTCAAATGGTCCAGAAAATGTTCTCGTTTTAGGGTTGACTCGGAGGCCGTGCTTGGAAAAAAAAGGAAACGCCATCTCCCCGTCAGGGAATTGAACCCCGGTCTCCCGCGTGACAGGCGGGGATACTGACCACTATACTAACGAGGACTGCTTGCAAACCGTGGCGCTCAACCTAGGTGTCGTGGGGATCATGACTGCAATAGGAAGGCTTGATGGAGTTGCTGGGGATATTCCTTCTGGGCTCCTGCTTTGGTGTCTTGCCCCCTAGTCCTCAATCTCTAAGGGGCATTGCCCCTCCTTGGAGCACCTAGATTGACATGAAAAAGACAGGGACTTTGCCAATGTTGTGGTGACGGGGGCTACACGCATTGGAAAGCTCCCAAGCACACAACGCAGCTGAATGCTGCCTGAGATTGCTTCAAAAACCTTCCACTCTTCACAAGGCCTGAGGGCCCGAGGCAGACTCAGGCCAGTTCCTGGGCTTTTCGGTTGGGTGAACGAAGCGTCTTGCACCATGACTGGGAAAGTCCTGTTGAGGCCACTCTTACCTTGAAGGCATAATATAACAATCTACCTTCCTCTGCTCGGTAGCGGATCCTTTGCTCAGGTAAGCTGAGATGTCCTACAGCATTTGACGTGCCATTAAAGCCAACGCAGACGTGGTCAAAAAGGAAAGGTAAACAAGGGCCTGGCCCGTACGGGGATCGAACCCGCGACCTTGGCGTTATTAGCACCACGCTCTAACCAACTGAGCTAACCGGCCACCTTTGGCCATGGTACTCACTCCTGTCACAGGATCGCGCGGGTCACCTCAAATGGTCCAGAAAATGTTCTCGTTTTAGGGTTGACTCGGAGGCCGTGCTTGGAAAAAAAAGGAAACGCCATCTCCCCGTCGGGGAATTGAACCCCGGTCTCCCGCGTGACAGGCGGGGATACTGACCACTATACTAACGAGGACTGCTTGCAAACCGTGGCGCTCAACCTAGGTGTCGTGGGGATCATGACTGCAATAGGAAGGCTTGATGGAGTTGCTGGGGATATTCCTTCTGGGCTCCTGCTTTGGTGTCTTGCCCCCTAGTCCTCAATCTCTAAGGGGCATTGCCCCTCCTTGGAGCACCTAGATTGACATGAAAAAGACAGGGACTTTGCCAATGTTGTGGTGACGGGGGCTACACGCATTGGAAAGCTCCCAAGCACACAACGCAGCTGAATGCTGCCTGAGATTGCTTCAAAAACCTTCCACTCTTCACAAGGCCTGAGGGCCCGAGGCAGACTCAGGCCAGTTCCTGGGCTTTTCGGTTGGGTGAACGAAGCGTCTTGCACCATGACTGGGAAAGTCCTGTTGAGGCCACTCTTACCTTGAAGGCATAATATAACAATCTACCTTCCTCTGCTCGGTAGCGGATCCTTTGCTCGGGTAAGCTGAGATGTCCTACAGCATTTGACGTGCCATTAAAGCCAACGCAGACGTGGTCAAAAAGGAAAGGTAAACAAGGGCCTGGCCCGTACGGGGATCGAACCCGCGACCTTGGCGTTATTAGCACCACGCTCTAACCAACTGAGCTAACCGGCCACCTTTGGCCATGGTACTCACTCCTGTCACAGGATCGCGCGGGTCACCTCAAATGGTCCAGAAAATGTTCTCGTTTTAGGGTTGACTCGGAGGCCGTGCTTGGAAAAAAAGGAAACGCCATCTCCCCGTCGGGGAATTGAACCCCGGTCTCCCGCGTGACAGGCGGGGATACTGACCACTATACTAACGAGGACTGCTTGCAAACCGTGGCGCTCAACCTAGGTGTCGTGGGGATCATGACTGCAATAGGAAGGCTTGATGGAGTTGCTGGGGATATTCCTTCTGGGCTCCTGCTTTGGTGTCTTGCCCCCTAGTCCTCAATCTCTAAGGGGCATTGCCCCTCCTTGGAGCACCTAGATTGACATGAAAAAGACAGGGACTTTGCCAATGTTGTGGTGACGGGGGCTACACGCATTGGAAAGCTCCCAAGCACACAACGCAGCTGAATGCTGCCTGAGATTGCTTCAAAAACCTTCCACTCTTCACAAGGCCTGAGGGCCCGAGGCAGACTCAGGCCAGTTCCTGGGCTTTTCGGTTGGGTGAACGAAGCGTCTTGCACCATGACTGGGAAAGTCCTGTTGAGGCCACTCTTACCTTGAAGGCATAATATAACAATCTACCTTCCTCTGCTCGGTAGCGGATCCTTTGCTCGGGTAAGCTGAGATGTCCTACAGCATTTGACGTGCCATTAAAGCCAACGCAGACGTGGTCAAAAAGGAAAGGTAAACAAGGGCCTGGCCCGTACGGGGATCGAACCCGCGACCTTGGCGTTATTAGCACCACGCTCTAACCAACTGAGCTAACCGGCCACCTTTGGCCATGGTACTCACTCCTGTCACAGGATCGCGCGGGTCACCTCAAATGGTCCAGAAAATGTTCTCGTTTTAGGGTTGACTCGGAGGCCGTGCTTGGAAAAAAAAGGAAACGCCATCTCCCCGTCGGGGAATTGAACCCCGGTCTCCCGCGTGACAGGCGGGGATACTGACCACTATACTAACGAGGACTGCTTGCAAACCGTGGCGCTCAACCTAGGTGTCGTGGGGATCATGACTGCAATAGGAAGGCTTGATGGAGTTGCTGGGGATATTCCTTCTGGGCTCCTGCTTTGGTGTCTTGCCCCCTAGTCCTCAATCTCTAAGGGGCATTGCCCCTCCTTGGAGCACCTAGATTGACATGAAAAAGACAGGGACTTTGCCAATGTTGTGGTGACGGGGGCTACACGCATTGGAAAGCTCCCAAGCACACAACGCAGCTGAATGCTGCCTGAGATTGCTTCAAAAACCTTCCACTCTTCACAAGGCCTGAGGGCCCGAGGCAGACTCAGGCCAGTTCCTGGGCTTTTCGGTTGGGTGAACGAAGCGTCTTGCACCATGACTGGGAAAGTCCTGTTGAGGCCACTCTTACCTTGAAGGCATAATATAACAATCTACCTTCCTCTGCTCGGTAGCGGATCCTTTGCTCGGGTAAGCTGAGATGTCCTACAGCATTTGACGTGCCATTAAAGCCAACGCAGACGTGGTCAAAAAGGAAAGGTAAACAAGGGCCTGGCCCGTACGGGGATCGAACCCGCGACCTTGGCGTTATTAGCACCACGCTCTAACCAACTGAGCTAACCGGCCACCTTTGGCCATGGTACTCACTCCTGTCACAGGATCGCGCGGGTCACCTCAAATGGTCCAGAAAATGTTCTCGTTTTAGGGTTGACTCGGAGGCCGTGCTTGGAAAAAAAAGGAAACGCCATCTCCCCGTCGGGGAATTGAACCCCGGTCTCCCGCGTGACAGGCGGGGATACTGACCACTATACTAACGAGGACTGCTTGCAAACCGTGGCGCTCAACCTAGGTGTCGTGGGGATCATGACTGCAATAGGAAGGCTTGATGGAGTTGCTGGGGATATTCCTTCTGGGCTCCTGCTTTGGTGTCTTGCCCCCTAGTCCTCAATCTCTAAGGGGCATTGCCCCTCCTTGGAGCACCTAGATTGACATGAAAAAGACAGGGACTTTGCCAATGTTGTGGTGACGGGGGCTACACGCATTGGAAAGCTCCCAAGCACACAACGCAGCTGAATGCTGCCTGAGATTGCTTCAAAAACCTTCCACTCTTCACAAGGCCTGAGGGCCCGAGGCAGACTCAGGCCAGTTCCTGGGCTTTTCGGTTGGGTGAACGAAGCGTCTTGCACCATGACTGGGAAAGTCCTGTTGAGGCCACTCTTACCTTGAAGGCATAATATAACAATCTACCTTCCTCTGCTCGGTAGCGGATCCTTTGCTCGGGTAAGCTGAGATGTCCTACAGCATTTGACGTGCCATTAAAGCCAACGCAGACGTGGTCAAAAAGGAAAGGTAAACAAGGGCCTGGCCCGTACGGGGATCGAACCCGCGACCTTGGCGTTATTAGCACCACGCTCTAACCAACTGAGCTAACCGGCCACCTTTGGCCATGGTACTCACTCCTGTCACAGGATCGCGCGGGTCACCTCAAATGGTCCAGAAAATGTTCTCGTTTTAGGGTTGACTCGGAGGCCGTGCTTGGAAAAAAAGGAAACGCCATCTCCCCGTCGGGGAATTGAACCCCGGTCTCCCGCGTGACAGGCGGGGATACTGACCACTATACTAACGAGGACTGCTTGCAAACCGTGGCGCTCAACCTAGGTGTCGTGGGGATCATGACTGCAATAGGAAGGCTTGATGGAGTTGCTGGGGATATTCCTTCTGGGCTCCTGCTTTGGTGTCTTGCCCCCTAGTCCTCAATCTCTAAGGGGCATTGCCCCTCCTTGGAGCACCTAGATTGACATGAAAAAGACAGGGACTTTGCCAATGTTGTGGTGACGGGGGCTACACGCATTGGAAAGCTCCCAAGCACACAACGCAGCTGAATGCTGCCTGAGATTGCTTCAAAAACCTTCCACTCTTCACAAGGCCTGAGGGCCCGAGGCAGACTCAGGCCAGTTCCTGGGCTTTTCGGTTGGGTGAACGAAGCGTCTTGCACCATGACTGGGAAAGTCCTGTTGAGGCCACTCTTACCTTGAAGGCATAATATAACAATCTACCTTCCTCTGCTCGGTAGCGGATCCTTTGCTCGGGTAAGCTGAGATGTCCTACAGCATTTGACGTGCCATTAAAGCCAACGCAGACGTGGTCAAAAAGGAAAGGTAAACAAGGGCCTGGCCCGTACGGGGATCGAACCCGCGACCTTGGCGTTATTAGCACCACGCTCTAACCAACTGAGCTAACCGGCCACCTTTGGCCATGGTACTCACTCCTGTCACAGGATCGCGCGGGTCACCTCAAATGGTCCAGAAAATGTTCTCGTTTTAGGGTTGACTCGGAGGCCGTGCTTGGAAAAAAAAGGAAACGCCATCTCCCCGTCGGGGAATTGAACCCCGGTCTCCCGCGTGACAGGCGGGGATACTGACCACTATACTAACGAGGACTGCTTGCAAACCGTGGCGCTCAACCTAGGTGTCGTGGGGATCATGACTGCAATAGGAAGGCTTGATGGAGTTGCTGGGGATATTCCTTCTGGGCTCCTGCTTTGGTGTCTTGCCCCCTAGTCCTCAATCTCTAAGGGGCATTGCCCCTCCTTGGAGCACCTAGATTGACATGAAAAAGACAGGGACTTTGCCAATGTTGTGGTGACGGGGGCTACACGCATTGGAAAGCTCCCAAGCACACAACGCAGCTGAATGCTGCCTGAGATTGCTTCAAAAACCTTCCACTCTTCACAAGGCCTGAGGGCCCGAGGCAGACTCAGGCCAGTTCCTGGGCTTTTCGGTTGGGTGAACGAAGCGTCTTGCACCATGACTGGGAAAGTCCTGTTGAGGCCACTCTTACCTTGAAGGCATAATATAACAATCTACCTTCCTCTGCTCGGTAGCGGATCCTTTGCTCGGGTAAGCTGAGATGTCCTACAGCATTTGACGTGCCATTAAAGCCAACGCAGACGTGGTCAAAAAGGAAAGGTAAACAAGGGCCTGGCCCGTACGGGGATCGAACCCGCGACCTTGGCGTTATTAGCACCACGCTCTAACCAACTGAGCTAACCGGCCACCTTTGGCCATGGTACTCACTCCTGTCACAGGATCGCGCGGGTCACCTCAAATGGTCCAGAAAATGTTCTCGTTTTAGGGTTGACTCGGAGGCCGTGCTTGGAAAAAAAAGGAAACGCCATCTCCCCGTCGGGGAATTGAACCCCGGTCTCCCGCGTGACAGGCGGGGATACTGACCACTATACTAACGAGGACTGCTTGCAAACCGTGGCGCTCAACCTAGTGTCGTGGGGATCATGACTGCAATAGGAAGGCTTGATGGAGTTGCTGGGGATATTCCTTCTGGGCTCCTGCTTTGGTGTCTTGCCCCCTAGTCCTCAATCTCTAAGGGGCATTGCCCCTCCTTGGAGCACCTAGATTGACATGAAAAAGACAGGGACTTTGCCAATGTTGTGGTGACGGGGGCTACACGCATTGGAAAGCTCCCAAGCACACAACGCAGCTGAATGCTGCCTGAGATTGCTTCAAAAACCTTCCACTCTTCACAAGGCCTGAGGGCCCGAGGCAGACTCAGGCCAGTTCCTGGGCTTTTCGGTTGGGTGAACGAAGCGTCTTGCACCATGACTGGGAAAGTCCTGTTGAGGCCACTCTTACCTTGAAGGCATAATATAACAATCTACCTTCCTCTGCTCGGTAGTGGATCCTTTGCTCGGGTAAGCTGAGATGTCCTACAGCATTTGACGTGCCATTAAAGCCAACGCAGACGTGGTCAAAAAGGAAAGGTAAACAAGGGCCTGGCCCGTACGGGGATCGAACCCGCGACCTTGGCGTTATTAGCACCACGCTCTAACCAACTGAGCTAACCGGCCACCTTTGGCCATGGTACTCACTCCTGTCACAGGATCGCGCGGGTCACCTCAAATGGTCCAGAAAATGTTCTCGTTTTAGGGTTGACTCGGAGGCCGTGCTTGGAAAAAAAGGAAACGCCATCTCCCCGTCGGGGAATTGAACCCCGGTCTCCCGCGTGACAGGCGGGGATACTGACCACTATACTAACGAGGACTGCTTGCAAACCGTGGCGCTCAACCTAGGTGTCGTGGGGATCATGACTGCAATAGGAAGGCTTGATGGAGTTGCTGGGGATATTCCTTCTGGGCTCCTGCTTTGGTGTCTTGCCCCCTAGTCCTCAATCTCTAAGGGGCATTGCCCCTCCTTGGAGCACCTAGATTGACATGAAAAAGACAGGGACTTTGCCAATGTTGTGGTGACGGGGGCTACACGCATTGGAAAGCTCCCAAGCACACAACGCAGCTGAATGCTGCCTGAGATTGCTTCAAAAACCTTCCACTCTTCACAAGGCCTGAGGGCCCGAGGCAGACTCAGGCCAGTTCCTGGGCTTTTCGGTTGGGTGAACGAAGCGTCTTGCACCATGACTGGGAAAGTCCTGTTGAGGCCACTCTTACCTTGAAGGCATAATATAACAATCTACCTTCCTCTGCTCGGTAGCGGATCCTTTGCTCGGGTAAGCTGAGATGTCCTACAGCATTTGACGTGCCATTAAAGCCAACGCAGACGTGGTCAAAAAGGAAAGGTAAACAAGGGCCTGGCCCGTACGGGGATCGAACCCGCGACCTTGGCGTTATTAGCACCACGCTCTAACCAACTGAGCTAACCGGCCACCTTTGGCCATGGTACTCACTCCTGTCACAGGATCGCGCGGGTCACCTCAAATGGTCCAGAAAATGTTCTCGTTTTAGGGTTGACTCGGAGGCCGTGCTTGGAAAAAAAGGAAACGCCATCTCCCCGTCGGGGAATTGAACCCCGGTCTCCCGCGTGACAGGCGGGGATACTGACCACTATACTAACGAGGACTGCTTGCAAACCGTGGCGCTCAACCTAGGTGTCGTGGGGATCATGACTGCAATAGGAAGGCTTGATGGAGTTGCTGGGGATATTCCTTCTGGGCTCCTGCTTTGGTGTCTTGCCCCCTAGACTTTGCCAATGTTGTGGTGATGGGGGCTACACGCATTGGAAAGCTCCCAAGCACACAACGCAGCTGAATGCTGCCTGAGATTGCTTCAAAAACCTTCCACTCTTCACAAGGCCTGAGGGCCCGAGGCAGACTCAGGCCAGTTCCTGGGCTTTTCGGTTGGGTGAACGAAGCGTCTTGCACCATGACTGGGAAAGTCCTGTTGAGGCCACTCTTACCTTGAAGGCATAATATAACAATCTACCTTCCTCTGCTCGGTAGCGGATCCTTTGCTCGGGTAAGCTGAGATGTCCTACAGCATTTGACGTGCCATTAAAGCCAACGCAGACGTGGTCAAAAAGGAAAGGTAAACAAGGGCCTGGCCTGTACGGGGATCGAACCCGCGACCTTGGCGTTATTAGCACCACGCTCTAACCAACTGAGCTAACCGGCCACCTTTGGCCATGGTACTCACTCCTGTCACAGGATCGCGCGGGTCACCTCAAATGGTCCAGAAAATGTTCTCGTTTTAGGGTTGACTCGGAGGCCGTGCTTGGAAAAAAAGGAAACGCCATCTCCCCGTCGGGGAATTGAACCCCGGTCTCCCGCGTGACAGGCGGGGATACTGACCACTATACTAACGAGGACTGCTTGCAAACCGTGGCGCTCAACCTAGGTGTCGTGGGGATCATGACTGCAATAGGAAGGCTTGATGGAGTTGCTGGGGATATTCCTTCTGGGCTCCTGCTTTGGTGTCTTGCCCCCTAGTCCTCAATCTCTAAGGGGCATTGCCCCTCCTTGGAGCACCTAGATTGACATGAAAAAGACAGGGACTTTGCCAATGTTGTGGTGACGGGGGCTACACGCATTGGAAAGCTCCCAAGCACACAACGCAGCTGAATGCTGCCTGAGATTGCTTCAAAAACCTTCCACTCTTCACAAGGCCTGAGGGCCCGAGGCAGACTCAGGCCAGTTCCTGGGCTTTTCGGTTGGGTGAACGAAGCGTCTTGCACCATGACTGGGAAAGTCCTGTTGAGGCCACTCTTACCTTGAAGGCATAATATAACAATCTACCTTCCTCTGCTCGGTAGCGGATCCTTTGCTCGGGTAAGCTGAGATGTCCTACAGCATTTGACGTGCCATTAAAGCCAACGCAGACGTGGTCAAAAAGGAAAGGTAAACAAGGGCCTGGCCCGTACGGGGATCGAACCCGCGACCTTGGCGTTATTAGCACCACGCTCTAACCAACTGAGCTAACCGGCCACCTTTGGCCATGGTACTCACTCCTGTCACAGGATCGCGCGGGTCACCTCAAATGGTCCAGAAAATGTTCTCGTTTTAGGGTTGACTCGGAGGCCGTGCTTGGAAAAAAAAGGAAACGCCATCTCCCCGTCGGGGAATTGAACCCCGGTCTCCCGCGTGACAGGCGGGGATACTGACCACTATACTAACGAGGACTGCTTGCAAACCGTGGCGCTCAACCTAGGTGTCGTGGGGATCATGACTGCAATAGGAAGGCTTGATGGAGTTGCTGGGGATATTCCTTCTGGGCTCCTGCTTTGGTGTCTTGCCCCCTAGTCCTCAATCTCTAAGGGGCATTGCCCCTCCTTGGAGCACCTAGATTGACATGAAAAAGACAGGGACTTTGCCAATGTTGTGGTGACGGGGGCTACACGCATTGGAAAGCTCCCAAGCACACAACGCAGCTGAATGCTGCCTGAGATTGCTTCAAAAACCTTCCACTCTTCACAAGGCCTGAGGGCCCGAGGCAGACTCAGGCCAGTTCCTGGGCTTTTCGGTTGGGTGAACGAAGCGTCTTGCACCATGACTGGGAAAGTCCTGTTGAGGCCACTCTTACCTTGAAGGCATAATATAACAATCTACCTTCCTCTGCTCGGTAGCGGATCCTTTGCTCGGGTAAGCTGAGATGTCCTACAGCATTTGACGTGCCATTAAAGCCAACGCAGACGTGGTCAAAAAGGAAAGGTAAACAAGGGCCTGGCCCGTACGGGGATCGAACCCGCGACCTTGGCGTTATTAGCACCACGCTCTAACCAACTGAGCTAACCGGCCACCTTTGGCCATGGTACTCACTCCTGTCACAGGATCGCGCGGGTCACCTCAAATGGTCCAGAAAATGTTCTCGTTTTAGGGTTGACTCGGAGGCCGTGCTTGGAAAAAAAAGGAAACGCCATCTCCCCGTCGGGGAATTGAACCCCGGTCTCCCGCGTGACAGGCGGGGATACTGACCACTATACTAACGAGGACTGCTTGCAAACCGTGGCGCTCAACCTAGGTGTCGTGGGGATCATGACTGCAATAGGAAGGCTTGATGGAGTTGCTGGGGATATTCCTTCTGGGCTCCTGCTTTGGTGTCTTGCCCCCTAGTCCTCAATCTCTAAGGGGCATTGCCCCTCCTTGGAGCACCTAGATTGACATGAAAAAGACAGGGACTTTGCCAATGTTGTGGTGACGGGGGCTACACGCATTGGAAAGCTCCCAAGCACACAACGCAGCTGAATGCTGCCTGAGATTGCTTCAAAAACCTTCCACTCTTCACAAGGCCTGAGGGCCCGAGGCAGACTCAGGCCAGTTCCTGGGCTTTTCGGTTGGGTGAACGAAGCGTCTTGCACCATGACTGGGAAAGTCCTGTTGAGGCCACTCTTACCTTGAAGGCATAATATAACAATCTACCTTCCTCTGCTCGGTAGCGGATCCTTTGCTCGGGTAAGCTGAGATGTCCTACAGCATTTGACGTGCCATTAAAGCCAACGCAGACGTGGTCAAAAAGGAAAGGTAAACAAGGGCCTGGCCCGTACGGGGATCGAACCCGCGACCTTGGCGTTATTAGCACCACGCTCTAACCAACTGAGCTAACCGGCCACCTTTGGCCATGGTACTCACTCCTGTCACAGGATCGCGCGGGTCACCTCAAATGGTCCAGAAAATGTTCTCGTTTTAGGGTTGACTCGGAGGCCGTGCTTGGAAAAAAAAGGAAACGCCATCTCCCCGTCGGGGAATTGAACCCCGGTCTCCCGCGTGACAGGCGGGGATACTGACCACTATACTAACGAGGACTGCTTGCAAACCGTGGCGCTCAACCTAGGTGTCGTGGGGATCATGACTGCAATAGGAAGGCTTGATGGAGTTGCTGGGGATATTCCTTCTGGGCTCCTGCTTTGGTGTCTTGCCCCCTAGTCCTCAATCTCTAAGGGGCATTGCCCCTCCTTGGAGCACCTAGATTGACATGAAAAAGACAGGGACTTTGCCAATGTTGTGGTGACGGGGGCTACACGCATTGGAAAGCTCCCAAGCACACAACGCAGCTGAATGCTGCCTGAGATTGCTTCAAAAACCTTCCACTCTTCACAAGGCCTGAGGGCCCGAGGCAGACTCAGGCCAGTTCCTGGGCTTTTCGGTTGGGTGAACGAAGCGTCTTGCACCATGACTGGGAAAGTCCTGTTGAGGCCACTCTTACCTTGAAGGCATAATATAACAATCTACCTTCCTCTGCTCGGTAGCGGATCCTTTGCTCGGGTAAGCTGAGATGTCCTACAGCATTTGACGTGCCATTAAAGCCAACGCAGACGTGGTCAAAAAGGAAAGGTAAACAAGGGCCTGGCCCGTACGGGGATCGAACCCGCGACCTTGGCGTTATTAGCACCACGCTCTAACCAACTGAGCTAACCGGCCACCTTTGGCCATGGTACTCACTCCTGTCACAGGATCGCGCGGGTCACCTCAAATGGTCCAGAAAATGTTCTCGTTTTAGGGTTGACTCGGAGGCCGTGCTTGGAAAAAAAGGAAACGCCATCTCCCCGTCGGGGAATTGAACCCCGGTCTCCCGCGTGACAGGCGGGGATACTGACCACTATACTAACGAGGACTGCTTGCAAACCGTGGCGCTCAACCTAGGTGTCGTGGGGATCATGACTGCAATAGGAAGGCTTGATGGAGTTGCTGGGGATATTCCTTCTGGGCTCCTGCTTTGGTGTCTTGCCCCCTAGTCCTCAATCTCTAAGGGGCATTGCCCCTCCTTGGAGCACCTAGATTGACATGAAAAAGACAGGGACTTTGCCAATGTTGTGGTGACGGGGGCTACACGCATTGGAAAGCTCCCAAGCACACAACGCAGCTGAATGCTGCCTGAGATTGCTTCAAAAACCTTCCACTCTTCACAAGGCCTGAGGGCCCGAGGCAGACTCAGGCCAGTTCCTGGGCTTTTCGGTTGGGTGAACGAAGCGTCTTGCACCATGACTGGGAAAGTCCTGTTGAGGCCACTCTTACCTTGAAGGCATAATATAACAATCTACCTTCCTCTGCTCGGTAGCGGATCCTTTGCTCGGGTAAGCTGAGATGTCCTACAGCATTTGACGTGCCATTAAAGCCAACGCAGACGTGGTCAAAAAGGAAAGGTAAACAAGGGCCTGGCCCGTACGGGGATCGAACCCGCGACCTTGGCGTTATTAGCACCACGCTCTAACCAACTGAGCTAACCGGCCACCTTTGGCCATGGTACTCACTCCTGTCACAGGATCGCGCGGGTCACCTCAAATGGTCCAGAAAATGTTCTCGTTTTAGGGTTGACTCGGAGGCCGTGCTTGGAAAAAAAAGGAAACGCCATCTCCCCGTCGGGGAATTGAACCCCGGTCTCCCGCGTGACAGGCGGGGATACTGACCACTATACTAACGAGGACTGCTTGCAAACCGTGGCGCTCAACCTAGGTGTCGTGGGGATCATGACTGCAATAGGAAGGCTTGATGGAGTTGCTGGGGATATTCCTTCTGGGCTCCTGCTTTGGTGTCTTGCCCCCTAGTCCTCAATCTCTAAGGGGCATTGCCCCTCCTTGGAGCACCTAGATTGACATGAAAAAGACAGGGACTTTGCCAATGTTGTGGTGACGGGGGCTACACGCATTGGAAAGCTCCCAAGCACACAACGCAGCTGAATGCTGCCTGAGATTGCTTCAAAAACCTTCCACTCTTCACAAGGCCTGAGGGCCCGAGGCAGACTCAGGCCAGTTCCTGGGCTTTTCGGTTGGGTGAACGAAGCGTCTTGCACCATGACTGGGAAAGTCCTGTTGAGGCCACTCTTACCTTGAAGGCATAATATAACAATCTACCTTCCTCTGCTCGGTAGCGGATCCTTTGCTCGGGTAAGCTGAGATGTCCTACAGCATTTGACATGCCATTAAAGCCAACGCAGACGTGGTCAAAAAGGAAAGGTAAACAAGGGCCTGGCCCGTACGGGGATCGAACCCGCGACCTTGGCGTTATTAGCACCACGCTCTAACCAACTGAGCTAACCGGCCACCTTTGGCCATGGTACTCACTCCTGTCACAGGATCGCGCGGGTCACCTCAAATGGTCCAGAAAATGTTCTCGTTTTAGGGTTGACTCGGAGGCCGTGCTTGGAAAAAAAAGGAAACGCCATCTCCCCGTCGGGGAATTGAACCCCGGTCTCCCGCGTGACAGGCGGGGATACTGACCACTATACTAACGAGGACTGCTTGCAAACCGTGGCGCTCAACCTAGGTGTCGTGGGGATCATGACTGCAATAGGAAGGCTTGATGGAGTTGCTGGGGATATTCCTTCTGGGCTCCTGCTTTGGTGTCTTGCCCCCTAGTCCTCAATCTCTAAGGGGCATTGCCCCTCCTTGGAGCACCTAGATTGACATGAAAAAGACAGGGACTTTGCCAATGTTGTGGTGACGGGGGCTACACGCATTGGAAAGCTCCCAAGCACACAACGCAGCTGAATGCTGCCTGAGATTGCTTCAAAAACCTTCCACTCTTCACAAGGCCTGAGGGCCCGAGGCAGACTCAGGCCAGTTCCTGGGCTTTTCGGTTGGGTGAACGAAGCGTCTTGCACCATGACTGGGAAAGTCCTGTTGAGGCCACTCTTACCTTGAAGGCATAATATAACAATCTACCTTCCTCTGCTCGGTAGCGGATCCTTTGCTCGGGTAAGCTGAGATGTCCTACAGCATTTGACGTGCCATTAAAGCCAACGCAGACGTGGTCAAAAAGGAAAGGTAAACAAGGGCCTGGCCCGTACGGGGATCGAACCCGCGACCTTGGCGTTATTAGCACCACGCTCTAACCAACTGAGCTAACCGGCCACCTTTGGCCATGGTACTCACTCCTGTCACAGGATCGCGCGGGTCACCTCAAATGGTCCAGAAAATGTTCTCGTTTTAGGGTTGACTCGGAGGCCGTGCTTGGAAAAAAAAGGAAACGCCATCTCCCCGTCGGGGAATTGAACCCCGGTCTCCCGCGTGACAGGCGGGGATACTGACCACTATACTAACGAGGACTGCTTGCAAACCGTGGCGCTCAACCTAGGTGTCGTGGGGATCATGACTGCAATAGGAAGGCTTGATGGAGTTGCTGGGGATATTCCTTCTGGGCTCCTGCTTTGGTGTCTTGCCCCCTAGTCCTCAATCTCTAAGGGGCATTGCCCCTCCTTGGAGCACCTAGATTGACATGAAAAAGACAGGGACTTTGCCAATGTTGTGGTGACGGGGGCTACACGCATTGGAAAGCTCCCAAGCACACAACGCAGCTGAATGCTGCCTGAGATTGCTTCAAAAACCTTCCACTCTTCACAAGGCCTGAGGGCCCGAGGCAGACTCAGGCCAGTTCCTGGGCTTTTCGGTTGGGTGAACGAAGCGTCTTGCACCATGACTGGGAAAGTCCTGTTGAGGCCACTCTTACCTTGAAGGCATAATATAACAATCTACCTTCCTCTGCTCGGTAGCGGATCCTTTGCTCGGGTAAGCTGAGATGTCCTACAGCATTTGACGTGCCATTAAAGCCAACGCAGACGTGGTCAAAAAGGAAAGGTAAACAAGGGCCTGGCCCGTACGGGGATCGAACCCGCGACCTTGGCGTTATTAGCACCACGCTCTAACCAACTGAGCTAACCGGCCACCTTTGGCCATGGTACTCACTCCTGTCACAGGATCGCGCGGGTCACCTCAAATGGTCCAGAAAATGTTCTCGTTTTAGGGTTGACTCGGAGGCCGTGCTTGGAAAAAAAAGGAAACGCCATCTCCCCGTCGGGGAATTGAACCCCGGTCTCCCGCGTGACAGGCGGGGATACTGACCACTATACTAACGAGGACTGCTTGCAAACCGTGGCGCTCAACCTAGGTGTCGTGGGGATCATGACTGCAATAGGAAGGCTTGATGGAGTTGCTGGGGATATTCCTTCTGGGCTCCTGCTTTGGTGTCTTGCCCCCTAGTCCTCAATCTCTAAGGGGCATTGCCCCTCCTTGGAGCACCTAGATTGACATGAAAAAGACAGGGACTTTGCCAATGTTGTGGTGACGGGGGCTACACGCATTGGAAAGCTCCCAAGCACACAACGCAGCTGAATGCTGCCTGAGATTGCTTCAAAAACCTTCCACTCTTCACAAGGCCTGAGGGCCCGAGGCAGACTCAGGCCAGTTCCTGGGCTTTTCGGTTGGGTGAACGAAGCGTCTTGCACCATGACTGGGAAAGTCCTGTTGAGGCCACTCTTACCTTGAAGGCATAATATAACAATCTACCTTCCTCTGCTCGGTAGCGGATCCTTTGCTCGGGTAAGCTGAGATGTCCTACAGCATTTGACGTGCCATTAAAGCCAACGCAGACGTGGTCAAAAAGGAAAGGTAAACAAGGGCCTGGCCCGTACGGGGATCGAACCCGCGACCTTGGCGTTATTAGCACCACGCTCTAACCAACTGAGCTAACCGGCCACCTTTGGCCATGGTACTCACTCCTGTCACAGGATCGCGCGGGTCACCTCAAATGGTCCAGAAAATGTTCTCGTTTTAGGGTTGACTCGGAGGCCGTGCTTGGAAAAAAAAGGAAACGCCATCTCCCCGTCGGGGAATTGAACCCCGGTCTCCCGCGTGACAGGCGGGGATACTGACCACTATACTAACGAGGACTGCTTGCAAACCGTGGCGCTCAACCTAGGTGTCGTGGGGATCATGACTGCAATAGGAAGGCTTGATGGAGTTGCTGGGGATATTCCTTCTGGGCTCCTGCTTTGGTGTCTTGCCCCCTAGTCCTCAATCTCTAAGGGGCATTGCCCCTCCTTGGAGCACCTAGATTGACATGAAAAAGACAGGGACTTTGCCAATGTTGTGGTGACGGGGGCTACACGCATTGGAAAGCTCCCAAGCACACAACGCAGCTGAATGCTGCCTGAGATTGCTTCAAAAACCTTCCACTCTTCACAAGGCCTGAGGGCCCGAGGCAGACTCAGGCCAGTTCCTGGGCTTTTCGGTTGGGTGAACGAAGCGTCTTGCACCATGACTGGGAAAGTCCTGTTGAGGCCACTCTTACCTTGAAGGCATAATATAACAATCTACCTTCCTCTGCTCGGTAGCGGATCCTTTGCTCGGGTAAGCTGAGATGTCCTACAGCATTTGACGTGCCATTAAAGCCAACGCAGACGTGGTCAAAAAGGAAAGGTAAACAAGGGCCTGGCCCGTACGGGGATCGAACCCGCGACCTTGGCGTTATTAGCACCACGCTCTAACCAACTGAGCTAACCGGCCACCTTTGGCCATGGTACTCACTCCTGTCACAGGATCGCGCGGGTCACCTCAAATGGTCCAGAAAATGTTCTCGTTTTAGGGTTGACTCGGAGGCCGTGCTTGGAAAAAAAAGGAAACGCCATCTCCCCGTCGGGGAATTGAACCCCGGTCTCCCGCGTGACAGGCGGGGATACTGACCACTATACTAACGAGGACTGCTTGCAAACCGTGGCGCTCAACCTAGGTGTCGTGGGGATCATGACTGCAATAGGAAGGCTTGATGGAGTTGCTGGGGATATTCCTTCTGGGCTCCTGCTTTGGTGTCTTGCCCCCTAGTCCTCAATCTCTAAGGGGCATTGCCCCTCCTTGGAGCACCTAGATTGACATGAAAAAGACAGGGACTTTGCCAATGTTGTGGTGACGGGGGCTACACGCATTGGAAAGCTCCCAAGCACACAACGCAGCTGAATGCTGCCTGAGATTGCTTCAAAAACCTTCCACTCTTCACAAGGCCTGAGGGCCCGAGGCAGACTCAGGCCAGTTCCTGGGCTTTTCGGTTGGGTGAACGAAGCGTCTTGCACCATGACTGGGAAAGTCATGTTGAGGCCACTCTTACCTTGAAGGCATAATATAACAATCTACCTTCCTCTGCTCGGTAGCGGATCCTTTGCTCGGGTAAGCTGAGATGTCCTACAGCATTTGACGTGCCATTAAAGCCAACGCAGACGTGGTCAAAAAGGAAAGGTAAACAAGGGCCTGGCCCGTACGGGGATCGAACCCGCGACCTTGGCGTTATTAGCACCACGCTCTAACCAACTGAGCTAACCGGCCACCTTTGGCCATGGTACTCACTCCTGTCACAGGATCGCGCGGGTCACCTCAAATGGTCCAGAAAATGTTCTCGTTTTAGGGTTGACTCGGAGGCCGTGCTTGGAAAAAAAAGGAAACGCCATCTCCCCGTCGGGGAATTGAACCCCGGTCTCCCGCGTGACAGGCGGGGATACTGACCACTATACTAACGAGGACTGCTTGCAAACCGTGGCGCTCAACCTAGGTGTCGTGGGGATCATGACTGCAATAGGAAGGCTTGATGGAGTTGCTGGGGATATTCCTTCTGGGCTCCTGCTTTGGTGTCTTGCCCCCTAGTCCTCAATCTCTAAGGGGCATTGCCCCTCCTTGGAGCACCTAGATTGACATGAAAAAGACAGGGACTTTGCCAATGTTGTGGTGACGGGGGCTACACGCATTGGAAAGCTCCCAAGCACACAACGCAGCTGAATGCTGCCTGAGATTGCTTCAAAAACCTTCCACTCTTCACAAGGCCTGAGGGCCCGAGGCAGACTCAGGCCAGTTCCTGGGCTTTTCGGTTGGGTGAACGAAGCGTCTTGCACCATGACTGGGAAAGTCCTGTTGAGGCCACTCTTACCTTGAAGGCATAATATAACAATCTACCTTCCTCTGCTCGGTAGCGGATCCTTTGCTCGGGTAAGCTGAGATGTCCTACAGCATTTGACGTGCCATTAAAGCCAACGCAGACGTGGTCAAAAAGGAAAGGTAAACAAGGGCCTGGCCCGTACGGGGATCGAACCCGCGACCTTGGCGTTATTAGCACCACGCTCTAACCAACTGAGCTAACCGGCCACCTTTGGCCATGGTACTCACTCCTGTCACAGGATCGCGCGGGTCACCTCAAATGGTCCAGAAAATGTTCTCGTTTTAGGGTTGACTCGGAGGCCGTGCTTGGAAAAAAAAGGAAACGCCATCTCCCCGTCGGGGAATTGAACCCCGGTCTCCCGCGTGACAGGCGGGGATACTGACCACTATACTAACGAGGACTGCTTGCAAACCGTGGCGCTCAACCTAGGTGTCGTGGGGATCATGACTGCAATAGGAAGGCTTGATGGAGTTGCTGGGGATATTCCTTCTGGGCTCCTGCTTTGGTGTCTTGCCCCCTAGTCCTCAATCTCTAAGGGGCATTGCCCCTCCTTGGAGCACCTAGATTGACATGAAAAAGACAGGGACTTTGCCAATGTTGTGGTGACGGGGGCTACACGCATTGGAAAGCTCCCAAGCACACAACGCAGCTGAATGCTGCCTGAGATTGCTTCAAAAACCTTCCACTCTTCACAAGGCCTGAGGGCCCGAGGCAGACTCAGGCCAGTTCCTGGGCTTTTCGGTTGGGTGAACGAAGCGTCTTGCACCATGACTGGGAAAGTCCTGTTGAGGCCACTCTTACCTTGAAGGCATAATATAACAATCTACCTTCCTCTGCTCGGTAGCGGATCCTTTGCTCGGGTAAGCTGAGATGTCCTACAGCATTTGACGTGCCATTAAAGCCAACGCAGACGTGGTCAAAAAGGAAAGGTAAACAAGGGCCTGGCCCGTACGGGGATCGAACCCGCGACCTTGGCGTTATTAGCACCACGCTCTAACCAACTGAGCTAACCGGCCACCTTTGGCCATGGTACTCACTCCTGTCACAGGATCGCGCGGGTCACCTCAAATGGTCCAGAAAATGTTCTCGTTTTAGGGTTGACTCGGAGGCCGTGCTTGGAAAAAAAAGGAAACGCCATCTCCCCGTCGGGGAATTGAACCCCGGTCTCCCGCGTGACAGGCGGGGATACTGACCACTATACTAACGAGGACTGCTTGCAAACCGTGGCGCTCAACCTAGGTGTCGTGGGGATCATGACTGCAATAGGAAGGCTTGATGGAGTTGCTGGGGATATTCCTTCTGGGCTCCTGCTTTGGTGTCTTGCCCCCTAGTCCTCAATCTCTAAGGGGCATTGCCCCTCCTTGGAGCACCTAGATTGACATGAAAAAGACA
This sequence comes from Gastrophryne carolinensis, assembly GCA_027917425.1. NCBI lineage: Eukaryota > Metazoa > Chordata > Amphibia > Anura > Microhylidae > Gastrophryne > Gastrophryne carolinensis. The sequence continues at coordinate 473,440 of JAQIHN010000047.1, read as the reverse complement.
GGGACTTTGCCAATGTTGTGGTGACGGGGGCTACACGCATTGGAAAGCTCCCAAGCACACAACGCAGCTGAATGCTGCCTGAGATTGCTTCAAAAACCTTCCACTCTTCACAAGGCCTGAGGGCCCGAGGCAGACTCAGGCCAGTTCCTGGGCTTTTCGGTTGGGTGAACGAAGCGTCTTGCACCATGACTGGGAAAGTCCTGTTGAGGCCACTCTTACCTTGAAGGCATAATATAACAATCTACCTTCCTCTGCTCGGTAGCGGATCCTTTGCTCGGGTAAGCTGAGATGTCCTACAGCATTTGACGTGCCATTAAAGCCAACGCAGACGTGGTCAAAAAGGAAAGGTAAACAAGGGCCTGGCCCGTACGGGGATCGAACCCGCGACCTTGGCGTTATTAGCACCACGCTCTAACCAACTGAGCTAACCGGCCACCTTTGGCCATGGTACTCACTCCTGTCACAGGATCGCGCGGGTCACCTCAAATGGTCCAGAAAATGTTCTCGTTTTAGGGTTGACTCGGAGGCCGTGCTTGGAAAAAAAGGAAACGCCATCTCCCCGTCGGGGAATTGAACCCCGGTCTCCCGCGTGACAGGCGGGGATACTGACCACTATACTAACGAGGACTGCTTGCAAACCGTGGCGCTCAACCTAGGTGTCGTGGGGATCATGACTGCAATAGGAAGGCTTGATGGAGTTGCTGGGGATATTCCTTCTGGGCTCCTGCTTTGGTGTCTTGCCCCCTAGTCCTCAATCTCTAAGGGGCATTGCCCCTCCTTGGAGCACCTAGATTGACATGAAAAAGACAGGGACTTTGCCAATGTTGTGGTGACGGGGGCTACACGCATTGGAAAGCTCCCAAGCACACAACGCAGCTGAATGCTGCCTGAGATTGCTTCAAAAACCTTCCACTCTTCACAAGGCCTGAGGGCCCGAGGCAGACTCAGGCCAGTTCCTGGGCTTTTCGGTTGGGTGAACGAAGCGTCTTGCACCATGACTGGGAAAGTCCTGTTGAGGCCACTCTTACCTTGAAGGCATAATATAACAATCTACCTTCCTCTGCTCGGTAGCGGATCCTTTGCTCGGGTAAGCTGAGATGTCCTACAGCATTTGACGTGCCATTAAAGCCAACGCAGACGTGGTCAAAAAGGAAAGGTAAACAAGGGCCTGGCCCGTACGGGGATCGAACCCGCGACCTTGGCGTTATTAGCACCACGCTCTAACCAACTGAGCTAACCGGCCACCTTTGGCCATGGTACTCACTCCTGTCACAGGATCGCGCGGGTCACCTCAAATGGTCCAGAAAATGTTCTCGTTTTAGGGTTGACTCGGAGGCCGTGCTTGGAAAAAAAAGGAAACGCCATCTCCCCGTCGGGGAATTGAACCCCGGTCTCCCGCGTGACAGGCGGGGATACTGACCACTATACTAACGAGGACTGCTTGCAAACCGTGGCGCTCAACCTAGGTGTCGTGGGGATCATGACTGCAATAGGAAGGCTTGATGGAGTTGCTGGGGATATTCCTTCTGGGCTCCTGCTTTGGTGTCTTGCCCCCTAGTCCTCAATCTCTAAGGGGCATTGCCCCTCCTTGGAGCACCTAGATTGACATGAAAAAGACAGGGACTTTGCCAATGTTGTGGTGACGGGGGCTACACGCATTGGAAAGCTCCCAAGCACACAACGCAGCTGAATGCTGCCTGAGATTGCTTCAAAAACCTTCCACTCTTCACAAGGCCTGAGGGCCCGAGGCAGACTCAGGCCAGTTCCTGGGCTTTTCGGTTGGGTGAACGAAGCGTCTTGCACCATGACTGGGAAAGTCCTGTTGAGGCCACTCTTACCTTGAAGGCATAATATAACAATCTACCTTCCTCTGCTCGGTAGCGGATCCTTTGCTCGGGTAAGCTGAGATGTCCTACAGCATTTGACGTGCCATTAAAGCCAACGCAGACGTGGTCAAAAAGGAAAGGTAAACAAGGGCCTGGCCCGTACGGGGATCGAACCCGCGACCTTGGCGTTATTAGCACCACGCTCTAACCAACTGAGCTAACCGGCCACCTTTGGCCATGGTACTCACTCCTGTCACAGGATCGCGCGGGTCACCTCAAATGGTCCAGAAAATGTTCTCGTTTTAGGGTTGACTCGGAGGCCGTGCTTGGAAAAAAAAGGAAACGCCATCTCCCCGTCGGGGAATTGAACCCCGGTCTCCCGCGTGACAGGCGGGGATACTGACCACTATACTAACGAGGACTGCTTGCAAACCGTGGCGCTCAACCTAGGTGTCGTGGGGATCATGACTGCAATAGGAAGGCTTGATGGAGTTGCTGGGGATATTCCTTCTGGGCTCCTGCTTTGGTGTCTTGCCCCCTAGTCCTCAATCTCTAAGGGGCATTGCCCCTCCTTGGAGCACCTAGATTGACATGAAAAAGACAGGGACTTTGCCAATGTTGTGGTGACGGGGGCTACACGCATTGGAAAGCTCCCAAGCACACAACGCAGCTGAATGCTGCCTGAGATTGCTTCAAAAACCTTCCACTCTTCACAAGGCCTGAGGGCCCGAGGCAGACTCAGGCCAGTTCCTGGGCTTTTCGGTTGGGTGAACGAAGCGTCTTGCACCATGACTGGGAAAGTCCTGTTGAGGCCACTCTTACCTTGAAGGCATAATATAACAATCTACCTTCCTCTGCTCGGTAGCGGATCCTTTGCTCGGGTAAGCTGAGATGTCCTACAGCATTTGACGTGCCATTAAAGCCAACGCAGACGTGGTCAAAAAGGAAAGGTAAACAAGGGCCTGGCCCGTACGGGGATCGAACCCGCGACCTTGGCGTTATTAGCACCACGCTCTAACCAACTGAGCTAACCGGCCACCTTTGGCCATGGTACTCACTCCTGTCACAGGATCGCGCGGGTCACCTCAAATGGTCCAGAAAATGTTCTCGTTTTAGGGTTGACTCGGAGGCCGTGCTTGGAAAAAAAAGGAAACGCCATCTCCCCGTCGGGGAATTGAACCCCGGTCTCCCGCGTGACAGGCGGGGATACTGACCACTATACTAACGAGGACTGCTTGCAAACCGTGGCGCTCAACCTAGGTGTCGTGGGGATCATGACTGCAATAGGAAGGCTTGATGGAGTTGCTGGGGATATTCCTTCTGGGCTCCTGCTTTGGTGTCTTGCCCCCTAGTCCTCAATCTCTAAGGGGCATTGCCCCTCCTTGGAGCACCTAGATTGACATGAAAAAGACAGGGACTTTGCCAATGTTGTGGTGACGGGGGCTACACGCATTGGAAAGCTCCCAAGCACACAACGCAGCTGAATGCTGCCTGAGATTGCTTCAAAAACCTTCCACTCTTCACAAGGCCTGAGGGCCCGAGGCAGACTCAGGCCAGTTCCTGGGCTTTTCGGTTGGGTGAACGAAGCGTCTTGCACCATGACTGGGAAAGTCCTGTTGAGGCCACTCTTACCTTGAAGGCATAATATAACAATCTACCTTCCTCTGCTCGGTAGCGGATCCTTTGCTCGGGTAAGCTGAGATGTCCTACAGCATTTGACGTGCCATTAAAGCCAACGCAGACGTGGTCAAAAAGGAAAGGTAAACAAGGGCCTGGCCCGTACGGGGATCGAACCCGCGACCTTGGCGTTATTAGCACCACGCTCTAACCAACTGAGCTAACCGGCCACCTTTGGCCATGGTACTCACTCCTGTCACAGGATCGCGCGGGTCACCTCAAATGGTCCAGAAAATGTTCTCGTTTTAGGGTTGACTCGGAGGCCGTGCTTGGAAAAAAAAGGAAACGCCATCTCCCCGTCGGGGAATTGAACCCCGGTCTCCCGCGTGACAGGCGGGGATACTGACCACTATACTAACGAGGACTGCTTGCAAACCGTGGCGCTCAACCTAGGTGTCGTGGGGATCATGACTGCAATAGGAAGGCTTGATGGAGTTGCTGGGGATATTCCTTCTGGGCTCCTGCTTTGGTGTCTTGCCCCCTAGTCCTCAATCTCTAAGGGGCATTGCCCCTCCTTGGAGCACCTAGATTGACATGAAAAAGACAGGGACTTTGCCAATGTTGTGGTGACGGGGGCTACACGCATTGGAAAGCTCCCAAGCACACAACGCAGCTGAATGCTGCCTGAGATTGCTTCAAAAACCTTCCACTCTTCACAAGGCCTGAGGGCCCGAGGCAGACTCAGGCCAGTTCCTGGGCTTTTCGGTTGGGTGAACGAAGCGTCTTGCACCATGACTGGGAAAGTCCTGTTGAGGCCACTCTTACCTTGAAGGCATAATATAACAATCTACCTTCCTCTGCTCGGTAGCGGATCCTTTGCTCGGGTAAGCTGAGATGTCCTACAGCATTTGACGTGCCATTAAAGCCAACGCAGACGTGGTCAAAAAGGAAAGGTAAACAAGGGCCTGGCCCGTACGGGGATCGAACCCGCGACCTTGGCGTTATTAGCACCACGCTCTAACCAACTGAGCTAACCGGCCACCTTTGGCCATGGTACTCACTCCTGTCACAGGATCGCGCGGGTCACCTCAAATGGTCCAGAAAATGTTCTCGTTTTAGGGTTGACTCGGAGGCCGTGCTTGGAAAAAAAAGGAAACGCCATCTCCCCGTCGGGGAATTGAACCCCGGTCTCCCGCGTGACAGGCGGGGATACTGACCACTATACTAACGAGGACTGCTTGCAAACCGTGGCGCTCAACCTAGGTGTCGTGGGGATCATGACTGCAATAGGAAGGCTTGATGGAGTTGCTGGGGATATTCCTTCTGGGCTCCTGCTTTGGTGTCTTGCCCCCTAGTCCTCAATCTCTAAGGGGCATTGCCCCTCCTTGGAGCACCTAGATTGACATGAAAAAGACAGGGACTTTGCCAATGTTGTGGTGACGGGGGCTACACGCATTGGAAAGCTCCCAAGCACACAACGCAGCTGAATGCTGCCTGAGATTGCTTCAAAAACCTTCCACTCTTCACAAGGCCTGAGGGCCCGAGGCAGACTCAGGCCAGTTCCTGGGCTTTTCGGTTGGGTGAACGAAGCGTCTTGCACCATGACTGGGAAAGTCCTGTTGAGGCCACTCTTACCTTGAAGGCATAATATAACAATCTACCTTCCTCTGCTCGGTAGCGGATCCTTTGCTCGGGTAAGCTGAGATGTCCTACAGCATTTGACGTGCCATTAAAGCCAACGCAGACGTGGTCAAAAAGGAAAGGTAAACAAGGGCCTGGCCCGTACGGGGATCGAACCCGCGACCTTGGCGTTATTAGCACCACGCTCTAACCAACTGAGCTAACCGGCCACCTTTGGCCATGGTACTCACTCCTGTCACAGGATCGCGCGGGTCACCTCAAATGGTCCAGAAAATGTTCTCGTTTTAGGGTTGACTCGGAGGGATACTGACCACTATACTAACGAGGACTGCTTGCAAACCGTGGCGCTCAACCTAGGTGTCGTGGGGATCATGACTGCAATAGGAAGGCTTGATGGAGTTGCTGGGGATATTCCTTCTGGGCTCCTGCTTTGGTGTCTTGCCCCCTAGTCCTCAATCTCTAAGGGGCATTGCCCCTCCTTGGAGCACCTAGATTGACATGAAAAAGACAGGGACTTTGCCAATGTTGTGGTGACGGGGGCTACACGCATTGGAAAGCTCCCAAGCACACAACGCAGCTGAATGCTGCCTGAGATTGCTTCAAAAACCTTCCACTCTTCACAAGGCCTGAGGGCCCGAGGCAGACTCAGGCCAGTTCCTGGGCTTTTCGGTTGGGTGAACGAAGCGTCTTGCACCATGACTGGGAAAGTCCTGTTGAGGCCACTCTTACCTTGAAGGCATAATATAACAATCTACCTTCCTCTGCTCGGTAGCGGATCCTTTGCTCGGGTAAGCTGAGATGTCCTACAGCATTTGACGTGCCATTAAAGCCAACGCAGACGTGGTCAAAAAGGAAAGGTAAACAAGGGCCTGGCCCGTACGGGGATCGAACCCGCGACCTTGGCGTTATTAGCACCACGCTCTAACCAACTGAGCTAACCGGCCACCTTTGGCCATGGTACTCACTCCTGTCACAGGATCGCGCGGGTCACCTCAAATGGTCCAGAAAATGTTCTCGTTTTAGGGTTGACTCGGAGGCCGTGCTTGGAAAAAAAAGGAAACGCCATCTCCCCGTCGGGGAATTGAACCCCAGTCTCCCGCGTGACAGGCGGGGATACTGACCACTATACTAACGAGGACTGCTTGCAAACCGTGGCGCTCAACCTAGGTGTCGTGGGGATCATGACTGCAATAGGAAGGCTTGATGGAGTTGCTGGGGATATTCCTTCTGGGCTCCTGCTTTGGTGTCTTGCCCCCTAGTCCTCAATCTCTAAGGGGCATTGCCCCTCCTTGGAGCACCTAGATTGACATGAAAAAGACAGGGACTTTGCCAATGTTGTGGTGACGGGGGCTACACGCATTGGAAAGCTCCCAAGCACACAACGCAGCTGAATGCTGCCTGAGATTGCTTCAAAAACCTTCCACTCTTCACAAGGCCTGAGGGCCCGAGGCAGACTCAGGCCAGTTCCTGGGCTTTTCGGTTGGGTGAACGAAGCGTCTTGCACCATGACTGGGAAAGTCCTGTTGAGGCCACTCTTACCTTGAAGGCATAATATAACAATCTACCTTCCTCTGCTCGGTAGCGGATCCTTTGCTCGGGTAAGCTGAGATGTCCTACAGCATTTGACGTGCCATTAAAGCCAACGCAGACGTGGTCAAAAAGGAAAGGTAAACAAGGGCCTGGCCCGTACGGGGATCGAACCCGCGACCTTGGCGTTATTAGCACCACGCTCTAACCAACTGAGCTAACCGGCCACCTTTGGCCATGGTACTCACTCCTGTCACAGGATCGCGCGGGTCACCTCAAATGGTCCAGAAAATGTTCTCGTTTTAGGGTTGACTCGGAGGCCGTGCTTGGAAAAAAAAGGAAACGCCATCTCCCCGTCGGGGAATTGAACCCCGGTCTCCCGCGTGACAGGCGGGGATACTGACCACTATACTAACGAGGACTGCTTGCAAACCGTGGCGCTCAACCTAGGTGTCGTGGGGATCATGACTGCAATAGGAAGGCTTGATGGAGTTGCTGGGGATATTCCTTCTGGGCTCCTGCTTTGGTGTCTTGCCCCCTAGTCCTCAATCTCTAAGGGGCATTGCCCCTCCTTGGAGCACCTAGATTGACATGAAAAAGACAGGGACTTTGCCAATGTTGTGGTGACGGGGGCTACACGCATTGGAAAGCTCCCAAGCACACAACGCAGCTGAATGCTGCCTGAGATTGCTTCAAAAACCTTCCACTCTTCACAAGGCCTGAGGGCCCGAGGCAGACTCAGGCCAGTTCCTGGGCTTTTCGGTTGGGTGAACGAAGCGTCTTGCACCATGACTGGGAAAGTCCTGTTGAGGCCACTCTTACCTTGAAGGCATAATATAACAATCTACCTTCCTCTGCTCGGTAGCGGATCCTTTGCTCGGGTAAGCTGAGATGTCCTACAGCATTTGACGTGCCATTAAAGCCAACGCAGACGTGGTCAAAAAGGAAAGGTAAACAAGGGCCTGGCCCGTACGGGGATCGAACCCGCGACCTTGGCGTTATTAGCACCACGCTCTAACCAACTGAGCTAACCGGCCACCTTTGGCCATGGTACTCACTCCTGTCACAGGATCGCGCGGGTCACCTCAAATGGTCCAGAAAATGTTCTCGTTTTAGGGTTGACTCGGAGGGATACTGACCACTATACTAACGAGGACTGCTTGCAAACCGTGGCGCTCAACCTAGGTGTCGTGGGGATCATGACTGCAATAGGAAGGCTTGATGGAGTTGCTGGGGATATTCCTTCTGGGCTCCTGCTTTGGTGTCTTGCCCCCTAGTCCTCAATCTCTAAGGGGCATTGCCCCTCCTTGGAGCACCTAGATTGACATGAAAAAGACAGGGACTTTGCCAATGTTGTGGTGACGGGGGCTACACGCATTGGAAAGCTCCCAAGCACACAACGCAGCTGAATGCTGCCTGAGATTGCTTCAAAAACCTTCCACTCTTCACAAGGCCTGAGGGCCCGAGGCAGACTCAGGCCAGTTCCTGGGCTTTTCGGTTGGGTGAACGAAGCGTCTTGCACCATGACTGGGAAAGTCCTGTTGAGGCCACTCTTACCTTGAAGGCATAATATAACAATCTACCTTCCTCTGCTCGGTAGCGGATCCTTTGCTCGGGTAAGCTGAGATGTCCTACAGCATTTGACGTGCCATTAAAGCCAACGCAGACGTGGTCAAAAAGGAAAGGTAAACAAGGGCCTGGCCCGTACGGGGATCGAACCCGCGACCTTGGCGTTATTAGCACCACGCTCTAACCAACTGAGCTAACCGGCCACCTTTGGCCATGGTACTCACTCCTGTCACAGGATCGCGCGGGTCACCTCAAATGGTCCAGAAAATGTTCTCGTTTTAGGGTTGACTCGGAGGCCGTGCTTGGAAAAAAAAGGAAACGCCATCTCCCCGTCGGGGAATTGAACCCCGGTCTCCCGCGTGACAGGCGGGGATACTGACCACTATACTAACGAGGACTGCTTGCAAACCGTGGCGCTCAACCTAGGTGTCGTGGGGATCATGACTGCAATAGGAAGGCTTGATGGAGTTGCTGGGGATATTCCTTCTGGGCTCCTGCTTTGGTGTCTTGCCCCCTAGTCCTCAATCTCTAAGGGGCATTGCCCCTCCTTGGAGCACCTAGATTGACATGAAAAAGACAGGGACTTTGCCAATGTTGTGGTGACGGGGGCTACACGCATTGGAAAGCTCCCAAGCACACAACGCAGCTGAATGCTGCCTGAGATTGCTTCAAAAACCTTCCACTCTTCACAAGGCCTGAGGGCCCGAGGCAGACTCAGGCCAGTTCCTGGGCTTTTCGGTTGGGTGAACGAAGCGTCTTGCACCATGACTGGGAAAGTCCTGTTGAGGCCACTCTTACCTTGAAGGCATAATATAACAATCTACCTTCCTCTGCTCGGTAGCGGATCCTTTGCTCGGGTAAGCTGAGATGTCCTACAGCATTTGACGTGCCATTAAAGCCAACGCAGACGTGGTCAAAAAGGAAAGGTAAACAAGGGCCTGGCCCGTACGGGGATCGAACCCGCGACCTTGGCGTTATTAGCACCACGCTCTAACCAACTGAGCTAACCGGCCACCTTTGGCCATGGTACTCACTCCTGTCACAGGATCGCGCGGGTCACCTCAAATGGTCCAGAAAATGTTCTCGTTTTAGGGTTGACTCGGAGGCCGTGCTTGGAAAAAAAAGGAAACGCCATCTCCCCGTCGGGGAATTGAACCCCGGTCTCCCGCGTGACAGGCGGGGATACTGACCACTATACTAACGAGGACTGCTTGCAAACCGTGGCGCTCAACCTAGGTGTCGTGGGGATCATGACTGCAATAGGAAGGCTTGATGGAGTTGCTGGGGATATTCCTTCTGGGCTCCTGCTTTGGTGTCTTGCCCCCTAGTCCTCAATCTCTAAGGGGCATTGCCCCTCCTTGGAGCACCTAGATTGACATGAAAAAGACAGGGACTTTGCCAATGTTGTGGTGACGGGGGCTACACGCATTGGAAAGCTCCCAAGCACACAACGCAGCTGAATGCTGCCTGAGATTGCTTCAAAAACCTTCCACTCTTCACAAGGCCTGAGGGCCCGAGGCAGACTCAGGCCAGTTCCTGGGCTTTTCGGTTGGGTGAACGAAGCGTCTTGCACCATGACTGGGAAAGTCCTGTTGAGGCCACTCTTACCTTGAAGGCATAATATAACAATCTACCTTCCTCTGCTCGGTAGCGGATCCTTTGCTCGGGTAAGCTGAGATGTCCTACAGCATTTGACGTGCCATTAAAGCCAACGCAGACGTGGTCAAAAAGGAAAGGTAAACAAGGGCCTGGCCCGTACGGGGATCGAACCCGCGACCTTGGCGTTATTAGCACCACGCTCTAACCAACTGAGCTAACCGGCCACCTTTGGCCATGGTACTCACTCCTGTCACAGGATCGCGCGGGTCACCTCAAATGGTCCAGAAAATGTTCTCGTTTTAGGGTTGACTCGGAGGCCGTGCTTGGAAAAAAAAGGAAACGCCATCTCCCCGTCGGGGAATTGAACCCCGGTCTCCCGCGTGACAGGCGGGGATACTGACCACTATACTAACGAGGACTGCTTGCAAACCGTGGCGCTCAACCTAGGTGTCGTGGGGATCATGACTGCAATAGGAAGGCTTGATGGAGTTGCTGGGGATATTCCTTCTGGGCTCCTGCTTTGGTGTCTTGCCCCCTAGTCCTCAATCTCTAAGGGGCATTGCCCCTCCTTGGAGCACCTAGATTGACATGAAAAAGACAGGGACTTTGCCAATGTTGTGGTGACGGGGGCTACACGCATTGGAAAGCTCCCAAGCACACAACGCAGCTGAATGCTGCCTGAGATTGCTTCAAAAACCTTCCACTCTTCACAAGGCCTGAGGGCCCGAGGCAGACTCAGGCCAGTTCCTGGGCTTTTCGGTTGGGTGAACGAAGCGTCTTGCACCATGACTGGGAAAGTCCTGTTGAGGCCACTCTTACCTTGAAGGCATAATATAACAATCTACCTTCCTCTGCTCGGTAGCGGATCCTTTGCTCGGGTAAGCTGAGATGTCCTACAGCATTTGACGTGCCATTAAAGCCAACGCAGACGTGGTCAAAAAGGAAAGGTAAACAAGGGCCTGGCCCGTACGGGGATCGAACCCGCGACCTTGGCGTTATTAGCACCACGCTCTAACCAACTGAGCTAACCGGCCACCTTTGGCCATGGTACTCACTCCTGTCACAGGATCGCGCGGGTCACCTCAAATGGTCCAGAAAATGTTCTCGTTTTAGGGTTGACTCGGAGGCCGTGCTTGGAAAAAAAAGGAAACGCCATCTCCCCGTCGGGGAATTGAACCCCGGTCTCCCGCGTGACAGGCGGGGATACTGACCACTATACTAACGAGGACTGCTTGCAAACCGTGGCGCTCAACCTAGGTGTCGTGGGGATCATGACTGCAATAGGAAGGCTTGATGGAGTTGCTGGGGATATTCCTTCTGGGCTCCTGCTTTGGTGTCTTGCCCCCTAGTCCTCAATCTCTAAGGGGCATTGCCCCTCCTTGGAGCACCTAGATTGACATGAAAAAGACAGGGACTTTGCCAATGTTGTGGTGACGGGGGCTACACGCATTGGAAAGCTCCCAAGCACACAACGCAGCTGAATGCTGCCTGAGATTGCTTCAAAAACCTTCCACTCTTCACAAGGCCTGAGGGCCCGAGGCAGACTCAGGCCAGTTCCTGGGCTTTTCGGTTGGGTGAACGAAGCGTCTTGCACCATGACTGGGAAAGTCCTGTTGAGGCCACTCTTACCTTGAAGGCATAATATAACAATCTACCTTCCTCTGCTCGGTAGCGGATCCTTTGCTCGGGTAAGCTGAGATGTCCTACAGCATTTGACGTGCCATTAAAGCCAACGCAGACGTGGTCAAAAAGGAAAGGTAAACAAGGGCCTGGCCCGTACGGGGATCGAACCGGCGACCTTGGCGTTATTAGCACCACGCTCTAACCAACTGAGCTAACCGGCCACCTTTGGCCATGGTACTCACTCCTGTCACAGGATCGCGCGGGTCACCTCAAATGGTCCAGAAAATGTTCTCGTTTTAGGGTTGACTCGGAGGCCGTGCTTGGAAAAAAAAGGAAACGCCATCTCCCCGTCGGGGAATTGAACCCCGGTCTCCCGCGTGACAGGCGGGGATACTGACCACTATACTAACGAGGACTGCTTGCAAACCGTGGCGCTCAACCTAGGTGTCGTGGGGATCATGACTGCAATAGGAAGGCTTGATGGAGTTGCTGGGGATATTCCTTCTGGGCTCCTGCTTTGGTGTCTTGCCCCCTAGTCCTCAATCTCTAAGGGGCATTGCCCCTCCTTGGAGCACCTAGATTGACATGAAAAAGACAGGGACTTTGCCAATGTTGTGGTGACGGGGGCTACACGCATTGGAAAGCTCCCAAGCACACAACGCAGCTGAATGCTGCCTGAGATTGCTTCAAAAACCTTCCACTCTTCACAAGGCCTGAGGGCCCGAGGCAGACTCAGGCCAGTTCCTGGGCTTTTCGGTTGGGTGAACGAAGCGTCTTGCACCATGACTGGGAAAGTCCTGTTGAGGCCACTCTTACCTTGAAGGCATAATATAACAATCTACCTTCCTCTGCTCGGTAGCGGATCCTTTGCTCGGGTAAGCTGAGATGTCCTACAGCATTTGACGTGCCATTAAAGCCAACGCAGACGTGGTCAAAAAGGAAAGGTAAACAAGGGCCTGGCCCGTACGGGGATCGAACCCGCGACCTTGGCGTTATTAGCACCACGCTCTAACCAACTGAGCTAACCGGCCACCTTTGGCCACGGTACTCACTCCTGTCACAGGATCGCGCGGGTCACCTCAAATGGTCCAGAAAATGTTCTCGTTTTAGGGTTGACTCGGAGGCCGTGCTTGGAAAAAAAAGGAAACGCCATCTCCCCGTCGGGGAATTGAACCCCGGTCTCCCGCGTGACAGGCGGGGATACTGACCACTATACTAACGAGGACTGCTTGCAAACCGTGGCGCTCAACCTAGGTGTCGTGGGGATCATGACTGCAATAGGAAGGCTTGATGGAGTTGCTGGGGATATTCCTTCTGGGCTCCTGCTTTGGTGTCTTGCCCCCTAGTCCTCAATCTCTAAGGGGCATTGCCCCTCCTTGGAGCACCTAGATTGACATGAAAAAGACAGGGACTTTGCCAATGTTGTGGTGACGGGGGCTACACGCATTGGAAAGCTCCCAAGCACACAACGCAGCTGAATGCTGCCTGAGATTGCTTCAAAAACCTTCCACTCTTCACAAGGCCTGAGGGCCCGAGGCAGACTCAGGCCAGTTCCTGGGCTTTTCGGTTGGGTGAACGAAGCGTCTTGCACCATGACTGGGAAAGTCCTGTTGAGGCCACTCTTACCTTGAAGGCATAATATAACAATCTACCTTCCTCTGCTCGGTAGCGGATCCTTTGCTCGGGTAAGCTGAGATGTCCTACAGCATTTGACGTGCCATTAAAGCCAACGCAGACGTGGTCAAAAAGGAAAGGTAAACAAGGGCCTGGCCCGTACGGGGATCGAACCCGCGACCTTGGCGTTATTAGCACCACGCTCTAACCAACTGAGCTAACCGGCCACCTTTGGCCATGGTACTCACTCCTGTCACAGGATCGCGCGGGTCACCTCAAATGGTCCAGAAAATGTTCTCGTTTTAGGGTTGACTCGGAGGCCGTGCTTGGAAAAAAAAGGAAACGCCATCTCCCCGTCGGGGAATTGAACCCCGGTCTCCCGCGTGACAGGCGGGGATACTGACCACTATACTAACGAGGACTGCTTGCAAACCGTGGCGCTCAACCTAGGTGTCGTGGGGATCATGACTGCAATAGGAAGGCTTGATGGAGTTGCTGGGGATATTCCTTCTGGGCTCCTGCTTTGGTGTCTTGCCCCCTAGTCCTCAATCTCTAAGGGGCATTGCCCCTCCTTGGAGCACCTAGATTGACATGAAAAAGACAGGGACTTTGCCAATGTTGTGGTGACGGGGGCTACACGCATTGGAAAGCTCCCAAGCACACAACGCAGCTGAATGCTGCCTGAGATTGCTTCAAAAACCTTCCACTCTTCACAAGGCCTGAGGGCCCGAGGCAGACTCAGGCCAGTTCCTGGGCTTTTCGGTTGGGTGAACGAAGCGTCTTGCACCATGACTGGGAAAGTCCTGTTGAGGCCACTCTTACCTTGAAGGCATAATATAACAATCTACCTTCCTCTGCTCGGTAGCGGATCCTTTGCTCGGGTAAGCTGAGATGTCCTACAGCATTTGACGTGCCATTAAAGCCAACGCAGACGTGGTCAAAAAGGAAAGGTAAACAAGGGCCTGGCCCGTACGGGGATCGAACCCGCGACCTTGGCGTTATTAGCACCACGCTCTAACCAACTGAGCTAACCGGCCACCTTTGGCCATGGTACTCACTCCTGTCACAGGATCGCGCGGGTCACCTCAAATGGTCCAGAAAATGTTCTCGTTTTAGGGTTGACTCGGAGGCCGTGCTTGGAAAAAAAAGGAAACGCCATCTCCCCGTCGGGGAATTGAACCCCGGTCTCCCGCGTGACAGGCGGGGATACTGACCACTATACTAACGAGGACTGCTTGCAAACCGTGGCGCTCAACCTAGGTGTCGTGGGGATCATGACTGCAATAGGAAGGCTTGATGGAGTTGCTGGGGATATTCCTTCTGGGCTCCTGCTTTGGTGTCTTGCCCCCTAGTCCTCAATCTCTAAGGGGCATTGCCCCTCCTTGGAGCACCTAGATTGACATGAAAAAGACAGGGACTTTGCCAATGTTGTGGTGACGGGGGCTACACGCATTGGAAAGCTCCCAAGCACACAACGCAGCTGAATGCTGCCTGAGATTGCTTCAAAAACCTTCCACTCTTCACAAGGCCTGAGGGCCCGAGGCAGACTCAGGCCAGTTCCTGGGCTTTTCGGTTGGGTGAACGAAGCGTCTTGCACCATGACTGGGAAAGTCCTGTTGAGGCCACTCTTACCTTGAAGGCATAATATAACAATCTACCTTCCTCTGCTCGGTAGCGGATCCTTTGCTCGGGTAAGCTGAGATGTCCTACAGCATTTGACGTGCCATTAAAGCCAACGCAGACGTGGTCAAAAAGGAAAGGTAAACAAGGGCCTGGCCCGTACGGGGATCGAACCCGCGACCTTGGCGTTATTAGCACCACGCTCTAACCAACTGAGCTAACCGGCCACCTTTGGCCATGGTACTCACTCCTGTCACAGGATCGCGCGGGTCACCTCAAATGGTCCAGAAAATGTTCTCGTTTTAGGGTTGACTCGGAGGCCGTGCTTGGAAAAAAAAGGAAACGCCATCTCCCCGTCGGGGAATTGAACCCCGGTCTCCCGCGTGACAGGCGGGGATACTGACCACTATACTAACGAGGACTGCTTGCAAACCGTGGCGCTCAACCTAGGTGTCGTGGGGATCATGACTGCAATAGGAAGGCTTGATGGAGTTGCTGGGGATATTCCTTCTGGGCTCCTGCTTTGGTGTCTTGCCCCCTAGTCCTCAATCTCTAAGGGGCATTGCCCCTCCTTGGAGCACCTAGATTGACATGAAAAAGACAGGGACTTTGCCAATGTTGTGGTGACGGGGGCTACACGCATTGGAAAGCTCCCAAGCACACAACGCAGCTGAATGCTGCCTGAGATTGCTTCAAAAACCTTCCACTCTTCACAAGGCCTGAGGGCCCGAGGCAGACTCAGGCCAGTTCCTGGGCTTTTCGGTTGGGTGAACGAAGCGTCTTGCACCATGACTGGGAAAGTCCTGTTGAGGCCACTCTTACCTTGAAGGCATAATATAACAATCTACCTTCCTCTGCTCGGGTAAGCTGAGATGTCCTACAGCATTTGACGTGCCATTAAAGCCAACGCAGACGTGGTCAAAAAGGAAAGGTAAACAAGGGCCTGGCCCGTACGGGGATCGAACCCGCGACCTTGGCGTTATTAGCACCACGCTCTAACCAACTGAGCTAACCGGCCACCTTTGGCCATGGTACTCACTCCTGTCACAGGATCGCGCGGGTCACCTCAAATGGTCCAGAAAATGTTCTCGTTTTAGGGTTGACTCGGAGGCCGTGCTTGGAAAAAAAAGGAAACGCCATCTCCCCGTCGGGGAATTGAACCCCGGTCTCCCGCGTGACAGGCGGGGATACTGACCACTATACTAACGAGGACTGCTTGCAAACCGTGGCGCTCAACCTAGGTGTCGTGGGGATCATGACTGCAATAGGAAGGCTTGATGGAGTTGCTGGGGATATTCCTTCTGGGCTCCTGCTTTGGTGTCTTGCCCCCTAGTCCTCAATCTCTAAGGGGCATTGCCCCTCCTTGGAGCACCTAGATTGACATGAAAAAGACAGGGACTTTGCCAATGTTGTGGTGACGGGGGCTACACGCATTGGAAAGCTCCCAAGCACACAACGCAGCTGAATGCTGCCTGAGATTGCTTCAAAAACCTTCCACTCTTCACAAGGCCTGAGGGCCCGAGGCAGACTCAGGCCAGTTCCTGGGCTTTTCGGTTGGGTGAACGAAGCGTCTTGCACCATGACTGGGAAAGTCCTGTTGAGGCCACTCTTACCTTGAAGGCATAATATAACAATCTACCTTCCTCTGCTCGGTAGCGGATCCTTTGCTCGGGTAAGCTGAGATGTCCTACAGCATTTGACGTGCCATTAAAGCCAACGCAGACGTGGTCAAAAAGGAAAGGTAAACAAGGGCCTGGCCCGTACGGGGATCGAACCGGCGACCTTGGCGTTATTAGCACCACGCTCTAACCAACTGAGCTAACCGGCCACCTTTGGCCATGGTACTCACTCCTGTCACAGGATCGCGCGGGTCACCTCAAATGGTCCAGAAAATGTTCTCGTTTTAGGGTTGACTCGGAGGCCGTGCTTGGAAAAAAAAGGAAACGCCATCTCCCCGTCGGGGAATTGAACCCCGGTCTCCCGCGTGACAGGCGGGGATACTGACCACTATACTAACGAGGACTGCTTGCAAACCGTGGCGCTCAACCTAGGTGTCGTGGGGATCATGACTGCAATAGGAAGGCTTGATGGAGTTGCTGGGGATATTCCTTCTGGGCTCCTGCTTTGGTGTCTTGCCCCCTAGTCCTCAATCTCTAAGGGGCATTGCCCCTCCTTGGAGCACCTAGATTGACATGAAAAAGACAGGGACTTTGCCAATGTTGTGGTGACGGGGGCTACACGCATTGGAAAGCTCCCAAGCACACAACGCAGCTGAATGCTGCCTGAGATTGCTTCAAAAACCTTCCACTCTTCACAAGGCCTGAGGGCCCGAGGCAGACTCAGGCCAGTTCCTGGGCTTTTCGGTTGGGTGAACGAAGCGTCTTGCACCATGACTGGGAAAGTCCTGTTGAGGCCACTCTTACCTTGAAGGCATAATATAACAATCTACCTTCCTCTGCTCGGTAGCGGATCCTTTGCTCGGGTAAGCTGAGATGTCCTACAGCATTTGACGTGCCATTAAAGCCAACGCAGACGTGGTCAAAAAGGAAAGGTAAACAAGGGCCTGGCCCGTACGGGGATCGAACCCGCGACCTTGGCGTTATTAGCACCACGCTCTAACCAACTGAGCTAACCGGCCACCTTTGGCCACGGTACTCACTCCTGTCACAGGATCGCGCGGGTCACCTCAAATGGTCCAGAAAATGTTCTCGTTTTAGGGTTGACTCGGAGGCCGTGCTTGGAAAAAAAAGGAAACGCCATCTCCCCGTCGGGGAATTGAACCCCGGTCTCCCGCGTGACAGGCGGGGATACTGACCACTATACTAACGAGGACTGCTTGCAAACCGTGGCGCTCAACCTAGGTGTCGTGGGGATCATGACTGCAATAGGAAGGCTTGATGGAGTTGCTGGGGATATTCCTTCTGGGCTCCTGCTTTGGTGTCTTGCCCCCTAGTCCTCAATCTCTAAGGGGCATTGCCCCTCCTTGGAGCACCTAGATTGACATGAAAAAGACAGGGACTTTGCCAATGTTGTGGTGACGGGGGCTACACGCATTGGAAAGCTCCCAAGCACACAACGCAGCTGAATGCTGCCTGAGATTGCTTCAAAAACCTTCCACTCTTCACAAGGCCTGAGGGCCCGAGGCAGACTCAGGCCAGTTCCTGGGCTTTTCGGTTGGGTGAACGAAGCGTCTTGCACCATGACTGGGAAAGTCCTGTTGAGGCCACTCTTACCTTGAAGGCATAATATAACAATCTACCTTCCTCTGCTCGGTAGCGGATCCTTTGCTCGGGTAAGCTGAGATGTCCTACAGCATTTGACGTGCCATTAAAGCCAACGCAGACGTGGTCAAAAAGGAAAGGTAAACAAGGGCCTGGCCCGTACGGGGATCGAACCCGCGACCTTGGCGTTATTAGCACCACGCTCTAACCAACTGAGCTAACCGGCCACCTTTGGCCATGGTACTCACTCCTGTCACAGGATCGCGCGGGTCACCTCAAATGGTCCAGAAAATGTTCTCGTTTTAGGGTTGACTCGGAGGCCGTGCTTGGAAAAAAAAGGAAACGCCATCTCCCCGTCGGGGAATTGAACCCCGGTCTCCCGCGTGACAGGCGGGGATACTGACCACTATACTAACGAGGACTGCTTGCAAACCGTGGCGCTCAACCTAGGTGTCGTGGGGATCATGACTGCAATAGGAAGGCTTGATGGAGTTGCTGGGGATATTCCTTCTGGGCTCCTGCTTTGGTGTCTTGCCCCCTAGTCCTCAATCTCTAAGGGGCATTGCCCCTCCTTGGAGCACCTAGATTGACATGAAAAAGACAGGGACTTTGCCAATGTTGTGGTGACGGGGGCTACACGCATTGGAAAGCTCCCAAGCACACAACGCAGCTGAATGCTGCCTGAGATTGCTTCAAAAACCTTCCACTCTTCACAAGGCCTGAGGGCCCGAGGCAGACTCAGGCCAGTTCCTGGGCTTTTCGGTTGGGTGAACGAAGCGTCTTGCACCATGACTGGGAAAGTCCTGTTGAGGCCACTCTTACCTTGAAGGCATAATATAACAATCTACCTTCCTCTGCTCGGTAGCGGATCCTTTGCTCGGGTAAGCTGAGATGTCCTACAGCATTTGACGTGCCATTAAAGCCAACGCAGACGTGGTCAAAAAGGAAAGGTAAACAAGGGCCTGGCCCGTACGGGGATCGAACCCGCGACCTTGGCGTTATTAGCACCACGCTCTAACCAACTGAGCTAACCGGCCACCTTTGGCCATGGTACTCACTCCTGTCACAGGATCGCGCGGGTCACCTCAAATGGTCCAGAAAATGTTCTCGTTTTAGGGTTGACTCGGAGGCCGTGCTTGGAAAAAAAAGGAAACGCCATCTCCCCGTCGGGGAATTGAACCCCGGTCTCCCGCGTGACAGGCGGGGATACTGACCACTATACTAACGAGGACTGCTTGCAAACCGTGGCGCTCAACCTAGGTGTCGTGGGGATCATGACTGCAATAGGAAGGCTTGATGGAGTTGCTGGGGATATTCCTTCTGGGCTCCTGCTTTGGTGTCTTGCCCCCTAGTCCTCAATCTCTAAGGGGCATTGCCCCTCCTTGGAGCACCTAGATTGACATGAAAAAGACAGGGACTTTGCCAATGTTGTGGTGACGGGGGCTACACGCATTGGAAAGCTCCCAAGCACACAACGCAGCTGAATGCTGCCTGAGATTGCTTCAAAAACCTTCCACTCTTCACAAGGCCTGAGGGCCCGAGGCAGACTCAGGCCAGTTCCTGGGCTTTTCGGTTGGGTGAACGAAGCGTCTTGCACCATGACTGGGAAAGTCCTGTTGAGGCCACTCTTACCTTGAAGGCATAATATAACAATCTACCTTCCTCTGCTCGGTAGCGGATCCTTTGCTCGGGTAAGCTGAGATGTCCTACAGCATTTGACGTGCCATTAAAGCCAACGCAGACGTGGTCAAAAAGGAAAGGTAAACAAGGGCCTGGCCCGTACGGGGATCGAACCCGCGACCTTGGCGTTATTAGCACCACGCTCTAACCAACTGAGCTAACCGGCCACCTTTGGCCATGGTACTCACTCCTGTCACAGGATCGCGCGGGTCACCTCAAATGGTCCAGAAAATGTTCTCGTTTTAGGGTTGACTCGGAGGCCGTGCTTGGAAAAAAAAGGAAACGCCATCTCCCCGTCGGGGAATTGAACCCCGGTCTCCCGCGTGACAGGCGGGGATACTGACCACTATACTAACGAGGACTGCTTGCAAACCGTGGCGCTCAACCTAGGTGTCGTGGGGATCATGACTGCAATAGGAAGGCTTGATGGAGTTGCTGGGGATATTCCTTCTGGGCTCCTGCTTTGGTGTCTTGCCCCCTAGTCCTCAATCTCTAAGGGGCATTGCCCCTCCTTGGAGCACCTAGATTGACATGAAAAAGACAGGGACTTTGCCAATGTTGTGGTGACGGGGGCTACACGCATTGGAAAGCTCCCAAGCACACAACGCAGCTGAATGCTGCCTGAGATTGCTTCAAAAACCTTCCACTCTTCACAAGGCCTGAGGGCCCGAGGCAGACTCAGGCCAGTTCCTGGGCTTTTCGGTTGGGTGAACGAAGCGTCTTGCACCATGACTGGGAAAGTCATGTTGAGGCCACTCTTACCTTGAAGGCATAATATAACAATCTACCTTCCTCTGCTCGGTAGCGGATCCTTTGCTCGGGTAAGCTGAGATGTCCTACAGCATTTGACGTGCCATTAAAGCCAACGCAGACGTGGTCAAAAAGGAAAGGTAAACAAGGGCCTGGCCCGTACGGGGATCGAACCCGCGACCTTGGCGTTATTAGCACCACGCTCTAACCAACTGAGCTAACCGGCCACCTTTGGCCATGGTACTCACTCCTGTCACAGGATCGCGCGGGTCACCTCAAATGGTCCAGAAAATGTTCTCGTTTTAGGGTTGACTCGGAGGCCTTGCTTGGAAAAAAAAGGAAACGCCATCTCCCCGTCGGGGAATTGAACCCCGGTCTCCCGCGTGACAGGCGGGGATACTGACCACTATACTAACGAGGACTGCTTGCAAACCGTGGCGCTCAACCTAGGTGTCGTGGGGATCATGACTGCAATAGGAAGGCTTGATGGAGTTGCTGGGGATATTCCTTCTGGGCTCCTGCTTTGGTGTCTTGCCCCCTAGTCCTCAATCTCTAAGGGGCATTGCCCCTCCTTGGAGCACCTAGATTGACATGAAAAAGACAGGGACTTTGCCAATGTTGTGGTGACGGGGGCTACACGCATTGGAAAGCTCCCAAGCACACAACGCAGCTGAATGCTGCCTGAGATTGCTTCAAAAACCTTCCACTCTTCACAAGGCCTGAGGGCCCGAGGCAGACTCAGGCCAGTTCCTGGGCTTTTCGGTTGGGTGAACGAAGCGTCTTGCACCATGACTGGGAAAGTCATGTTGAGGCCACTCTTACCTTGAAGGCATAATATAACAATCTACCTTCCTCTGCTCGGTAGCGGATCCTTTGCTCGGGTAAGCTGAGATGTCCTACAGCATTTGACGTGCCATTAAAGCCAACGCAGACGTGGTCAAAAAGGAAAGGTAAACAAGGGCCTGGCCCGTACGGGGATCGAACCCGCGACCTTGGCGTTATTAGCACCACGCTCTAACCAACTGAGCTAACCGGCCACCTTTGGCCATGGTACTCACTCCTGTCACAGGATCGCGCGGGTCACCTCAAATGGTCCAGAAAATGTTCTCGTTTTAGGGTTGACTCGGAGGCCTTGCTTGGAAAAAAAAGGAAACGCCATCTCCCCGTCGGGGAATTGAACCCCGGTCTCCCGCGTGACACCACGCTCTAACCAACTGAGCTAACCGGCCACCTTTGGCCATGGTACTCACTCCTGTCACAGGATCGCGCGGGTCACCTCAAATGGTCCAGAAAATGTTCTCGTTTTAGGGTTGACTCGGAGGCCTTGCTTGGAAAAAAAAGGAAACGCCATCTGCCCGTCGGGGAATTGAACCCCGGTCTCCCGCGTGACAGGCGGGGATACTGACCACTATACTAACGAGGACTGCTTGCAAACCATGGCGCTCAACCTAGGTGTCGTGGGGATCATGACTGCAATAGGAAGGCTTGATGGAGTTGCTGGGGATATTCCTTCTGGGCTCCTGCTTTGGTGTCTTGCCCCCTAGTCCTCAATCTCTAAGGGGCATTGCCCCTCCTTGGAGCACCTAGATTGACATGAAAAAGACAGGGACTTTGCCAATGTTGTGGTGACGGGGGCTACACGCATTGGAAAGCTCCCAAGCACACAACGCAGCTGAATGCTGCCTGAGATTGCTTCAAAAACCTTCCACTCTTCACAAGGCCTGAGGGCCCGAGGCAGACTCAGGCCAGTTCCTGGGCTTTTCGGTTGGGTGAACGAAGCGTCTTGCACCATGACTGGGAAAGTCATGTTGAGGCCACTCTTACCTTGAAGGCATAATATAACAATCTACCTTCCTCTGCTCGGTAGCGGATCCTTTGCTCGGGTAAGCTGAGATGTCCTACAGCATTTGACGTGCCATTAAAGCCAACGCAGACGTGGTCAAAAAGGAAAGGTAAACAAGGGCCTGGCCCGTACGGGGATCGAACCCGCGACCTTGGCGTTATTAGCACCACGCTCTAACCAACTGAGCTAACCGGCCACCTTTGGCCATGGTACTCACTCCTGTCACAGGATCGCGCGGGTCACCTCAAATGGTCCAGAAAATGTTCTCGTTTTAGGGTTGACTCGGAGGCCTTGCTTGGAAAAAAAAGGAAACGCCATCTCCCCGTCGGGGAATTGAACCCCGGTCTCCCGCGTGACAGGCGGGGATACTGACCACTATACTAACGAGGACTGCTTGCAAACCGTGGCGCTCAACCTAGGTGTCGTGGGGATCATGACTGCAATAGGAAGGCTTGATGGAGTTGCTGGGGATATTCCTTCTGGGCTCCTGCTTTGGTGTCTTGCCCCCTAGTCCTCAATCTCTAAGGGGCATTGCCCCTCCTTGGAGCACCTAGATTGACATGAAAAAGACAGGGACTTTGCCAATGTTGTGGTGACGGGGGCTACACGCATTGGAAAGCTCCCAAGCACACAACGCAGCTGAATGCTGCCTGAGATTGCTTCAAAAACCTTCCACTCTTCACAAGGCCTGAGGGCCCGAGGCAGACTCAGGCCAGTTCCTGGGCTTTTCGGTTGGGTGAACGAAGCGTCTTGCACCATGACTGGGAAAGTCATGTTGAGGCCACTCTTACCTTGAAGGCATAATATAACAATCTACCTTCCTCTGCTCGGTAGCGGATCCTTTGCTCGGGTAAGCTGAGATGTCCTACAGCATTTGACGTGCCATTAAAGCCAACGCAGACGTGGTCAAAAAGGAAAGGTAAACAAGGGCCTGGCCCGTACGGGGATCGAACCCGCGACCTTGGCGTTATTAGCACCACGCTCTAACCAACTGAGCTAACCGGCCACCTTTGGCCATGGTACTCACTCCTGTCACAGGATCGCGCGGGTCACCTCAAATGGTCCAGAAAATGTTCTCGTTTTAGGGTTGACTCGGAGGCCTTGCTTGGAAAAAAAAGGAAACGCCATCTCCCCGTCGGGGAATTGAACCCCGGTCTCCCGCGTGACACCACGCTCTAACCAACTGAGCTAACCGGCCACCTTTGGCCATGGTACTCACTCCTGTCACAGGATCGCGCGGGTCACCTCAAATGGTCCAGAAAATGTTCTCGTTTTAGGGTTGACTCGGAGGCCTTGCTTGGAAAAAAAAAGGAAACGCCATCTGCCCGTCGGGGAATTGAACCCCGGTCTCCCGCGTGACAGGCGGGGATACTGACCACTATACTAACGAGGACTGCTTGCAAACCATGGCGCTCAACCTAGGTGTCGTGGGGATCATGACTGCAATAGGAAGGCTTGATGGAGTTGCTGGGGATATTCCTTCTGGGCTCCTGCTTTGGTGTCTTGCCCCCTAGTCCTCAATCTCTAAGGGGCATTGCCCCTCCTTGGAGCACCTAGATTGACATGAAAAAGACAGGGACTTTGCCAATGTTGTGGTGACGGGGGCTACACGCATTGGAAAGCTCCCAAGCACACAACGCAGCTGAATGCTGCCTGAGATTGCTTCAAAAACCTTCCACTCTTCACAAGGCCTGAGGGCCCGAGGCAGACTCAGGCCAGTTCCTGGGCTTTTCGGTTGGGTGAACGAAGCGTCTTGCACCATGACTGGGAAAGTCATGTTGAGGCCACTCTTACCTTGAAGGCATAATATAACAATCTACCTTCCTCTGCTCGGTAGCGGATCCTTTGCTCGGGTAAGCTGAGATGTCCTACAGCATTTGACGTGCCATTAAAGCCAACGCAGACGTGGTCAAAAAGGAAAGGTAAACAAGGGCCTGGCCCGTACGGGGATCGAACCCGCGACCTTGGCGTTATTAGCACCACGCTCTAACCAACTGAGCTAACCGGCCACCTTTGGCCATGGTACTCACTCCTGTCACAGGATCGCGCGGGTCACCTCAAATGGTCCAGAAAATGTTCTCGTTTTAGGGTTGACTCGGAGGCCTTGCTTGGAAAAAAAAGGAAACGCCATCTCCCCGTCGGGGAATTGAACCCCGGTCTCCCGCGTGACACCACGCTCTAACCAACTGAGCTAACCGGCCACCTTTGGCCATGGTACTCACTCCTGTCACAGGATCGCGCGGGTCACCTCAAATGGTCCAGAAAATGTTCTCGTTTTAGGGTTGACTCGGAGGCCTTGCTTGGAAAAAAAAAGGAAACGCCATCTGCCCGTCGGGGAATTGAACCCCGGTCTCCCGCGTGACAGGCGGGGATACTGACCACTATACTAACGAGGACTGCTTGCAAACCATGGCGCTCAACCTAGGTGTCGTGGGGATCATGACTGCAATAGGAAGGCTTGATGGAGTTGCTGGGGATATTCCTTCTGGGCTCCTGCTTTGGTGTCTTGCCCCCTAGTCCTCAATCTCTAAGGGGCATTGCCCCTCCTTGGAGCACCTAGATTGACATGAAAAAGACAGGGACTTTGCCAATGTTGTGGTGACGGGGGCTACACGCATTGGAAAGCTCCCAAGCACACAACGCAGCTGAATGCTGCCTGAGATTGCTTCAAAAACCTTCCACTCTTCACAAGGCCTGAGGGCCCGAGGCAGACTCAGGCCAGTTCCTGGGCTTTTCGGTTGGGTGAACGAAGCGTCTTGCACCATGACTGGGAAAGTCATGTTGAGGCCACTCTTACCTTGAAGGCATAATATAACAATCTACCTTCCTCTGCTCGGTAGCGGATCCTTTGCTCGGGTAAGCTGAGATGTCCTACAGCATTTGACGTGCCATTAAAGCCAACGCAGACGTGGTCAAAAAGGAAAGGCAAACAAGGGCCTGGCCCGTACGGGGATCGAACCCGCGACCTTGGCGTTATTAGCACCACGCTCTAACCAACTGAGCTAACCGGCCACCTTTGGCCATGGTACTCACTCCTGTCACAGGATCGCGCGGGTCACCTCAAATGGTCCAGAAAATGTTCTCGTTTTAGGGTTGACTCGGAGGCCTTGCTTGGAAAAAAAAGGAAACGCCATCTCCCCGTCGGGAAATTGAACCCCGGTCTCCCGCGTGACAGGCGGGGATACTGACCACTATACTAACGAGGACTGCTTGCAAACCGTGGCGCTCAACCTAGGTGTCGTGGGGATCATGACTGCAATAGGAAGGCTTGATGGAGTTGCTGGGGATATTCCTTCTGGGCTCCTGCTTTGGTGTCTTGCCCCCTAGTCCTCAATCTCTAAGGGGCATTGCCCCTCCTTGGAGCACCTAGATTGACATGAAAAAGACAGGGACTTTGCCAATGTTGTGGTGACGGGGGCTACACGCATTGGAAAGCTCCCAAGCACACAACGCAGCTGAATGCTGCCTGAGATTGCTTCAAAAACCTTCCACTCTTCACAAGGCCTGAGGGCCCGAGGCAGACTCAGGCCAGTTCCTGGGCTTTTCGGTTGGGTGAACGAAGCGTCTTGCACCATGACTGGGAAAGTCATGTTGAGGCCACTCTTACCTTGAAGGCATAATATAACAATCTACCTTCCTCTGCTCGGTAGCGGATCCTTTGCTCGGGTAAGCTGAGATGTCCTACAGCATTTGACGTGCCATTAAAGCCAACGCAGACGTGGTCAAAAAGGAAAGGTAAACAAGGGCCTGGCCCGTACGGGGATCGAACCCGCGACCTTGGCGTTATTAGCACCACGCTCTAACCAACTGAGCTAACCGGCCACCTTTGGCCATGGTACTCACTCCTGTCACAGGATCGCGCGGGTCACCTCAAATGGTCCAGAAAATGTTCTCGTTTTAGGGTTGACTCGGAGGCCTTGCTTGGAAAAAAAAGGAAACGCCATCTCCCCGTCGGGGAATTGAACCCCGGTCTCCCGCGTGACAGGCGGGGATACTGACCACTATACTAACGAGGACTGCTTGCAAACCGTGGCGCTCAACCTAGGTGTCGTGGGGATCATGACTGCAATAGGAAGGCTTGATGGAGTTGCTGGGGATATTCCTTCTGGGCTCCTGCTTTGGTGTCTTGCCCCCTAGTCCTCAATCTCTAAGGGGCATTGCCCCTCCTTGGAGCACCTAGATTGACATGAAAAAGACAGGGACTTTGCCAATGTTGTGGTGACGGGGGCTACACGCATTGGAAAGCTCCCAAGCACACAACGCAGCTGAATGCTGCCTGAGATTGCTTCAAAAACCTTCCACTCTTCACAAGGCCTGAGGGCCCGAGGCAGACTCAGGCCAGTTCCTGGGCTTTTCGGTTGGGTGAACGAAGCGTCTTGCACCATGACTGGGAAAGTCATGTTGAGGCCACTCTTACCTTGAAGGCATAATATAACAATCTACCTTCCTCTGCTCGGTAGCGGATCCTTTGCTCGGGTAAGCTGAGATGTCCTACAGCATTTGACGTGCCATTAAAGCCAACGCAGACGTGGTCAAAAAGGAAAGGCAAACAAGGGCCTGGCCCGTACGGGGATCGAACCCGCGACCTTGGCGTTATTAGCACCACCTCAAATGGTCCAGAAAATGTTCTCGTTTTAGGGTTGACTCGGAGGCCTTGCTTGGAAAAAAAAGGAAACGCCATCTCCCCGTCGGGGAATTGAACCCCGGTCTCCCGCGTGACAGGCAGGGATACTGACCACTATACTAACGAGGACTGCTTGCAAACCGTGGCGCTCAACCTAGGTGTCGTGGGGATCATGACTGCAATAGGAAGGCTTGATGGAGTTGCTGGGGATATTCCTTCTGGGCTCCTGCTTTGGTGTCTTGCCCCCTAGTCCTCAATCTCTAAGGGGCATTGCCCCTCCTTGGAGCACCTAGATTGACATGAAAAAGACAGGGACTTTGCCAATGTTGTGGTGACGGGGGCTACACGCATTGGAAAGCTCCCAAGCACACAACGCAGCTGAATGCTGCCTGAGATTGCTTCAAAAACCTTCCACTCTTCACAAGGCCTGAGGGCCCGAGGCAGACTCAGGCCAGTTCCTGGGCTTTTCGGTTGGGTGAACGAAGCGTCTTGCACCATGACTGGGAAAGTCATGTTGAGGCCACTCTTACCTTGAAGGCATAATATAACAATCTACCTTCCTCTGCTCGGTAGCGGATCCTTTGCTCGGGTAAGCTGAGATGTCCTACAGCATTTGACGTGCCATTAAAGCCAACGCAGACGTGGTCAAAAAGGAAAGGTAAACAAGGGCCTGGCCTGTACGGGGATCGAACCCGCGACCTTGGCGTTATTAGCACCACGCTCTAACCAACTGAGCTAACCGGCCACCTTTGGCCATGGTACTCACTCCTGTCACAGGATCGCGCGGGTCACCTCAAATGGTCCAGAAAATGTTCTCGTTTTAGGGTTGACTCGGAGGCCTTGCTTGGAAAAAAAAGGAAACGCCATCTCCCCGTCGGGGAATTGAACCCCGGTCTCCCGCGTGACAGGCGGGGATACTGACCACTATACTAACGAGGACTGCTTGCAAACCGTGGCGCTCAACCTAGGTGTCGTGGGGATCATGACTGCAATAGGAAGGCTTGATGGAGTTGCTGGGGATATTCCTTCTGGGCTCCTGCTTTGGTGTCTTGCCCCCTAGTCCTCAATCTCTAAGGGGCATTGCCCCTCCTTGGAGCACCTAGATTGACATGAAAAAGACAGGGACTTTGCCAATGTTGTGGTGACGGGGGCTACACGCATTGGAAAGCTCCCAAGCACACAACGCAGCTGAATGCTGCCTGAGATTGCTTCAAAAACCTTCCACTCTTCACAAGGCCTGAGGGCCCGAGGCAGACTCAGGCCAGTTCCTGGGCTTTTCGGTTGGGTGAACGAAGCGTCTTGCACCATGACTGGGAAAGTCATGTTGAGGCCACTCTTACCTTGAAGGCATAATATAACAATCTACCTTCCTCTGCTCGGTAGCGGATCCTTTGCTCGGGTAAGCTGAGATGTCCTACAGCATTTGACGTGCCATTAAAGCCAACGCAGACGTGGTCAAAAAGGAAAGGTAAACAAGGGCCTGGCCCGTACGGGGATCGAACCCGCGACCTTGGCGTTATTAGCACCACGCTCTAACCAACTGAGCTAACCGGCCACCTTTGGCCATGGTACTCACTCCTGTCACAGGATCGCGCGGGTCACCTCAAATGGTCCAGAAAATGTTCTCGTTTTAGGGTTGACTCGGAGGCCTTGCTTGGAAAAAAAAGGAAACGCCATCTCCCCGTCGGGGAATTGAACCCCGGTCTCCCGCGTGACAGGCGGGGATACTGACCACTATACTAACGAGGACTGCTTGCAAACCGTGGCGCTCAACCTAGGTGTCGTGGGGATCATGACTGCAATAGGAAGGCTTGATGGAGTTGCTGGGGATATTCCTTCTGGGCTCCTGCTTTGGTGTCTTGCCCCCTAGTCCTCAATCTCTAAGGGGCATTGCCCCTCCTTGGAGCACCTAGATTGACATGAAAAAGACAGGGACTTTGCCAATGTTGTGGTGACGGGGGCTACACGCATTGGAAAGCTCCCAAGCACACAACGCAGCTGAATGCTGCCTGAGATTGCTTCAAAAACCTTCCACTCTTCACAAGGCCTGAGGGCCCGAGGCAGACTCAGGCCAGTTCCTGGGCTTTTCGGTTGGGTGAACGAAGCGTCTTGCACCATGACTGGGAAAGTCATGTTGAGGCCACTCTTACCTTGAAGGCATAATATAACAATCTACCTTCCTCTGCTCGGTAGCGGATCCTTTGCTCGGGTAAGCTGAGATGTCCTACAGCATTTGACGTGCCATTAAAGCCAACGCAGACGTGGTCAAAAAGGAAAGGTAAACAAGGGCCTGGCCCGTACGGGGATCGAACCCGCGACCTTGGCGTTATTAGCACCACGCTCTAACCAACTGAGCTAACCGGCCACCTTTGGCCATGGTACTCACTCCTGTCACAGGATCGCGCGGGTCACCTCAAATGGTCCAGAAAATGTTCTCGTTTTAGGGTTGACTCGGAGGCCTTGCTTGGAAAAAAAAGGAAACGCCATCTCCCCGTCGGGGAATTGAACCCCGGTCTCCCGCGTGACAGGCGGGGATACTGACCACTATACTAACGAGGACTGCTTGCAAACCGTGGCGCTCAACCTAGGTGTCGTGGGGATCATGACTGCAATAGGAAGGCTTGATGGAGTTGCTGGGGATATTCCTTCTGGGCTCCTGCTTTGGTGTCTTGCCCCCTAGTCCTCAATCTCTAAGGGGCATTGCCCCTCCTTGGAGCACCTAGATTGACATGAAAAAGACAGGGACTTTGCCAATGTTGTGGTGACGGGGGCTACACGCATTGGAAAGCTCCCAAGCACACAACGCAGCTGAATGCTGCCTGAGATTGCTTCAAAAACCTTCCACTCTTCACAAGGCCTGAGGGCCCGAGGCAGACTCAGGCCAGTTCCTGGGCTTTTCGGTTGGGTGAACGAAGCGTCTTGCACCATGACTGGGAAAGTCATGTTGAGGCCACTCTTACCTTGAAGGCATAATATAACAATCTACCTTCCTCTGCTCGGTAGCGGATCCTTTGCTCGGGTAAGCTGAGATGTCCTACAGCATTTGACGTGCCATTAAAGCCAACGCAGACGTGGTCAAAAAGGAAAGGTAAACAAGGGCCTGGCCCGTACGGGGATCGAACCCGCGACCTTGGCGTTATTAGCACCACGCTCTAACCAACTGAGCTAACCGGCCACCTTTGGCCATGGTACTCACTCCTGTCACAGGATCGCGCTGGTCACCTCAAATGGTCCAGAAAATGTTCTCATTTTAGGGTTGACTCGGAGGCCATGCTTGGAAAAAAAAGGAAACGCCATCTCCCCGTCGGGGAATTGAACCCCGGTCTCCCGCGTGACAGGCGGGGATACTGACCACTATACTAACGAGGACTGCTTGCAAACCGTGGCGCTCAACCTAGGTGTCGTGGGGATCATGACTGCAATAGGAAGGCTTGATGGAGTTGCTGGGGATATTCCTTCTGGGCTCCTGCTTTGGTGTCTTGCCCCCTAGTCCTCAATCTCTAAGGGGCATTGCCCCTCCTTGGAGCACCTAGATTGACATGAAAAAGACAGGGACTTTGCCAATGTTGTGGTGACGGGGGCTACACGCATTGGAAAGCTCCCAAGCACACAACGCAGCTGAATGCTGCCTGAGATTGCTTCAAAAACCTTCCACTCTTCACAAGGCCTGAGGGCCCGAGGCAGACTCAGGCCAGTTCCTGGGCTTTTCGGTTGGGTGAACGAAGCGTCTTGCACCATGACTGGGAAAGTCATGTTGAGGCCACTCTTACCTTGAAGGCATAATATAACAATCTACCTTCCTCTGCTCGGTAGCGGATCCTTTGCTCGGGTAAGCTGAGATGTCCTACAGCATTTGACGTGCCATTAAAGCCAACGCAGACGTGGTCAAAAAGGAAAGGTAAACAAGGGCCTGGCCCGTACGGGGATCGAACCCGCGACCTTGGCGTTATTAGCACCACGCTCTAACCAACTGAGCTAACCGGCCACCTTTGGCCATGGTACTCACTCCTGTCACAGGATCGCGCGGGTCACCTCAAATGGTCCAGAAAATGTTCTCGTTTTAGGGTTGACTCGGAGGCCTTGCTTGGAAAAAAAAGGAAACGCCATCTCCCCGTCGGGGAATTGAACCCCGGTCTCCCGCGTGACAGGCGGGGATACTGACCACTATACTAACGAGGACTGCTTGCAAACCGTGGCGCTCAACCTAGGTGTCGTGGGGATCATGACTGCAATAGGAAGGCTTGATGGAGTTGCTGGGGATATTCCTTCTGGGCTCCTGCTTTGGTGTCTTGCCCCCTAGTCCTCAATCTCTAAGGGGCATTGCCCCTCCTTGGAGCACCTAGATTGACATGAAAAAGACAGGGACTTTGCCAATGTTGTGGTGACGGGGGCTACACGCATTGGAAAGCTCCCAAGCACACAACGCAGCTGAATGCTGCCTGAGATTGCTTCAAAAACCTTCCACTCTTCACAAGGCCTGAGGGCCCGAGGCAGACTCAGGCCAGTTCCTGGGCTTTTCGGTTGGGTGAACGAAGCGTCTTGCACCATGACTGGGAAAGTCATGTTGAGGCCACTCTTACCTTGAAGGCATAATATAACAATCTACCTTCCTCTGCTCGGTAGCGGATCCTTTGCTCGGGTAAGCTGAGATGTCCTACAGCATTTGACGTGCCATTAAAGCCAACGCAGACGTGGTCAAAAAGGAAAGGTAAACAAGGGCCTGGCCCGTACGGGGATCGAACCCGCGACCTTGGCGTTATTAGCACCACACTCTAACCAACTGAGCTAACCGGCCACCTTTGGCCATGGTACTCACTCCTGTCACAGGATCGCGCGGGTCACCTCAAATGGTCCAGAAAATGTTCTCGTTTTAGGGTTGACTCGGAGGCCTTGCTTGGAAAAAAAAGGAAACGCCATCTCCCCGTCGAGGAATTGAACCCCGGTCTCCCGCGTGACAGGCGGGGATACTGACCACTATACTAACGAGGACTGCTTGCAAACCATGGCGCTCAACCTAGGTGTCGTGGGGATCATGAATGCAATAGGAAGGCTTGATGGAGTTGCTGGGGATATTCCTTCTGGGCTCCTGCTTTGGTGTCTTGCCCCCTAGTCCTCAATCTCTAAGGGGCATTGCCCCTCCTTGGAGCACCTAGATTGACATGAAAAAGACAGGGACTTTGCCAATGTTGTGGTGACGGGGGCTACACGCATTGGAAAGCTCCCAAGCACACAACGCAGCTGAATGCTGCCTGAGATTGCTTCAAAAACCTTCCACTCTTCACAAGGCCTGAGGGCCCGAGGCAGACTCAGGCCAGTTCCTGGGCTTTTCGGTTGGGTGAACGAAGCGTCTTGCACCATGACTGGGAAAGTCATGTTGAGGCCACTCTTACCTTGAAGGCATAATATAACAATCTACCTTCCTCTGCTCGGTAGCGGATCCTTTGCTCGGGTAAGCTGAGATGTCCTACAGCATTTGACGTGCCATTAAAGCCAACGCAGACGTGGTCAAAAAGGAAAGGTAAACAAGGGCCTGGCCCGTACGGGGATCGAACCCGCGACCTTGGCGTTATTAGCACCACGCTCTAACCAACTGAGCTAACCGGCCACCTTTGGCCATGGTACTCACTCCTGTCACAGGATCGCGCGGGTCACCTCAAATGGTCCAGAAAATGTTCTCATTTTAGGGTTGACTCGGAGGCCTTGCTTGGAAAAAAAAGGAAACGCCATCTCCCCGTCGGGGAATTGAACCCCGGTCTCCCGCGTGACAGGCGGGGATACTGACCACTATACTAACGAGGACTGCTTGCAAACCGTGGCGCTCAACCTAGGTGTCGTGGGGATCATGACTGCAATAGGAAGGCTTGATGGAGTTGCTGGGGATATTCCTTCTGGGCTCCTGCTTTGGTGTCTTGCCCCCTAGTCCTCAATCTCTAAGGGGCATTGCCCCTCCTTGGAGCACCTAGATTGACATGAAAAAGACAGGGACTTTGCCAATGTTGTGGTGACGGGGGCTACACGCATTGGAAAGCTCCCAAGCACACAACGCAGCTGAATGCTGCCTGAGATTGCTTCAAAAACCTTCCACTCTTCACAAGGCCTGAGGGCCCGAGGCAGACTCAGGCCAGTTCCTGGGCTTTTCGGTTGGGTGAACGAAGCGTCTTGCACCATGACTGGGAAAGTCATGTTGAGGCCACTCTTACCTTGAAGGCATAATATAACAATCTACCTTCCTCTGCTCGGTAGCGGATCCTTTGCTCGGGTAAGCTGAGATGTCCTACAGCATTTGACGTGCCATTAAAGCCAACGCAGACGTGGTCAAAAAGGAAAGGTAAACAAGGGCCTGGCCCGTACGGGGATCGAACCCGCGACCTTGGCGTTATTAGCACCACGCTCTAACCAACTGAGCTAACCGGCCACCTTTGGCCATGGTACTCACTCCTGTCACAGGATCGCGCGGGTCACCTCAAATGGTCCAGAAAATGTTCTCATTTTAGGGTTGACTCGGAGGCCTTGCTTGGAAAAAAAAGGAAACGCCATCTCCCCGTCGGGGAATTGAACCCCGGTCTCCCGCGTGACAGGCGGGGATACTGACCACTATACTAACGAGGACTGCTTGCAAACCGTGGCGCTCAACCTAGGTGTCGTGGGGATCATGACTGCAATAGGAAGGCTTGATGGAGTTGCTGGGGATATTCCTTCTGGGCTCCTGCTTTGGTGTCTTGCCCCCTAGTCCTCAATCTCTAAGGGGCATTGCCCCTCCTTGGAGCACCTAGATTGACATGAAAAAGACAGGGACTTTGCCAATGTTGTGGTGACGGGGGCTACACGCATTGGAAAGCTCCCAAGCACACAACGCAGCTGAATGCTGCCTGAGATTGCTTCAAAAACCTTCCACTCTTCACAAGGCCTGAGGGCCCGAGGCAGACTCAGGCCAGTTCCTGGGCTTTTCGGTTGGGTGAACGAAGCGTCTTGCACCATGACTGGGAAAGTCATGTTGAGGCCACTCTTACCTTGAAGGCATAATATAACAATCTACCTTCCTCTGCTCGGTAGCGGATCCTTTGCTCGGGTAAGCTGAGATGTCCTACAGCATTTGACGTGCCATTAAAGCCAACGCAGACGTGGTCAAAAAGGAAAGGTAAACAAGGGCCTGGCCCGTACGGGGATCGAACCCGCGACCTTGGCGTTATTAGCACCACGCTCTAACCAACTGAGCTAACCGGCCACCTTTGGCCATGGTACTCACTCCTGTCACAGGATCGCGCGGGTCACCTCAAATGGTCCAGAAAATGTTCTCGTTTTAGGGTTGACTCGGAGGCCTTGCTTGGAAAAAAAAGGAAACGCCATCTCCCTGTCGAGGAATTGAACCCCGGTCTCCCGCGTGACAGGCGGGGATACTGACCACTATACTAACGAGGACTGCTTGCAAACCATGGCGCTCAACCTAGGTGTCGTGGGGATCATGAATGCAATAGGAAGGCTTGATGGAGTTGCTGGGGATATTCCTTCTGGGCTCCTGCTTTGGTGTCTTGCCCCCTAGTCCTCAATCTCTAAGGGGCATTGCCCCTCCTTGGAGCACCTAGATTGACATGAAAAAGACAGGGACTTTGCCAATGTTGTGGTGACGGGTAGAGATGAGCGAACTTTTGAAAAATTCGATTCGACTGATTCGCCGAATTTTCCGACAAAAATCGTTTCGACCCGAATAAATTCGCGACGAATCGCTATTAAAAACGGCTATTTCTGAGCCTCCTACAGCCTCAATAGGGTTGTAAACCATTCAGCCTTGCTGTAACACGCACAGGATGCGTGCTGGGTTTGTTAAATAATACTTTGAAGAAATATCACATGCAGATCAGAGGCATCGCTAATAGAATCGCAGAGCGGCACAATTGCAGAGAGTTGAAGTGGCATCACTATGAGGGGCAGAAGGAGCCCAAATATACACTGGAGTTGGCCTCAGGAGCCCAAAAATTGGATGAATCACACCCTGGAGTTGGCAGAAGTTGGCAGCAGCAGCAGGAGCCCAAATATACACTGGAGTTGGCTTCAGGAGCCCAAAAATTGGATGAATCACACCCTGGAGTTGGCAGAAGTTGGCAGCAGCAGGAGCAGGAGCCCAAATATACACTGGAGTTGGCCTCAGGAGCCCAAAAATTGGATGAATCACACCCTGGAGTTGGCAGAAGTTGGCAGCAGCAGCAGCAGGAGCCCAAATATACACTGGAGTTGGCCTCAGGAGCCCAAAAATTGGATGAATCACACCCTGGAGTTGGCAGGAGTTGACAGTAGTAGCAGCAGGAGCCCAAATATACACTGGAGTTGGCCTCAGGAGCCCAAAAATTGGATGAATCACACCCTGGAGTTGGCAGAAGTTGGCAGCAGCAGCAGCAGGAGCCCAAATATACACTGGAGTTGGCCTCAGGAGCCCAAAAATTGGATGAATCACACCCTGGAGTTGGCAGAAGTTGGCAGCAGCAGCAGCAGGAGCCCAAATATACACTGGAGTTGGCTTCAGGAGCCCAAAAATTGGATGAATCACACCCTGGAGTTGGCAGGAGTTGACAGTAGTAGCAGCAGGAGCCCAAATATACACTGGAGTTGGCTTCAGGAGCCCAAAAATTGGATGAATCACACCCTGGAGTTGGCAGAAGTTGGCAGCAGCAGCAGCAGCAGGAGCCCAAATATACACTGGAGTTGGCCTCAGGAGCCCAAAAATTGGATGAATCACACCCTGGAGTTGGCAGAAGTTGGCAGTAGTAGCAGCAGGAGCCCAAATATACACTGGAGTTGGCCTCAGGAGCCCAAAAATTGGATGAATCACACCCTGGAGTTGGCAGAAGTTGGCAGTAGTAGCAGCAGGAGCCCAAATATACACTGGAGTTGGCTTCAGGAGCCCAAAAATTGGATGAATCACACCCTGGAGTTGGCAGAAGTTGGCAGTAGCAGCAGCAGGAGCCCAAATATACACTGGAGTTGGCTTCAGGAGCCCAAAAATTGGATGAATCACACCCTGGAGTTGGCAGAAGTTGGCAGCAGCAGCAGGAGCCCAAATATACACTGGAGTTGGCTTCAGGAGCCCAAAAATTGGATGAATCACACCCTGGAGTTGGCAGGAGTTGACAGTAGCAGCAGCAGGAGCCCAAATATACACTGGAGTTGGCTTCAGGAGCCCAAAAATTGGATGAATCACACCCTGGAGTTGGCAGAAGTTGGCAGCAGCAGCAGCAGCAGGAGCCCAAATATACACTGGAGTTGGCTTCAGGAGCCCAAAAATTGGATGAATCACACCCTGGAGTTGGCAGGAGTTGACAGTAGCAGCAGCAGGAGCCCAAATATACACTGGAGTTGGCCTCAGGAGCCCAAAAATTGGATGAATCACACCCTGGAGTTGGCAGAAGTTGGCAGCAGCAGCAGCAGGAGCCCAAATATACACTGGAGTTGGCCTCAGGAGCCCAAAAATTGGATGAATCACACCCTGGAGTTGGCAGGAGTTGACAGTAGTAGCAGCAGGAGCCCAAATATACACTGGAGTTGGCTTCAGGAGCCCAAAAATTGGATGAATCACACCCTGGAGTTGGCAGAAGTTGGCAGCAGCAGCAGCAGGAGCCCAAATATACACTGGAGTTGGCTTCAGGAGCCCAAAAATTGGATGAATCACACCCTGGAGTTGGCAGAAGTTGGCAGCAGCAGCAGCAGGAGCCCAAATATACACTGGAGTTGGCTTCAGGAGCCCAAAAATTGGATGAATCACACCCTGGAGTTGGCAGAAGTTGGCAGCAGCAGCAGCAGGAGCCCAAATATACACTGGAGTTGGCTTCAGGAGCCCAAAAATTGGATGAATCACACCCTGGAGTTGGCAGAAGTTGGCAGTAGTAGCAGCAGGAGCCCAAATATACACTGGAGTTGGCTTCAGGAGCCCAAAAATTGGA
This sequence comes from Gastrophryne carolinensis, assembly GCA_027917425.1. NCBI lineage: Eukaryota > Metazoa > Chordata > Amphibia > Anura > Microhylidae > Gastrophryne > Gastrophryne carolinensis. Next base: position 436,754 of record JAQIHN010000047.1, on the reverse strand, counting down.
TGAATCACACCCTGGAGTTGGCAGGAGTTGACAGTAGCAGCAGCAGGAGCCCAAATATACACTGGAGTTGGCCTCAGGAGCCCAAAAATTGGATGAATCACACCCTGGAGTTGGCAGGAGTTGACAGTAGTAGCAGCAGGAGCCCAAATATACACTGGAGTTGGCTTCAGGAGCCCAAAAATTGGATGAATCACACCCTGGAGTTGGCAGAAGTTGGCAGTAGCAGCAGCAGGAGCCCAAAAAATGGCCTAAAGACATAAATATGTTTTGCACCATTTGTAAAGTGTAAAACGTGGCACCATGCTGAATCTAGTCGCATGCATCAGGCATTGGTGGGTGGAAATCCTGGCTGATCCATCCCTGATTCATTTTGACAAAGGTGAGTCTCTCCACATTTTTAGTTGACAGACGAGTTCTCCTCGCCGTAACTATGGCCCCCGCCGCACTAAACACCCGCTCAGATGGCACGCTACTTGCCGGGCAGGACAGCTTTTCCAGGGCAAACTCTGCTAGTTGCGGCCACAAATCAAGTTTGGCTGCCCAGAAGTCCAGCGGATCCTCAAGGTGTGTTGGCATGGTCATGTCAAAGTATGACATGACCTGCTGGTTCAGGTCCTGCTCCAGGTCTTCCTGCTGCTCATGAGTAGCCTCACTATGCGGGTGTAGAAAGCTACTCATTAGCGACTGAAGACTGAGGCTGCTGCTGCTGATGGAGCTTCTGCTGCTGCTGCTGCCAACCCCCCCAGCGGCCATGGCAGTGGAAGGTGAGCGCAGAGGTCCCCTCGAGTCAGACCTGCGAGAGTATGGACCATGGCGCAGATAGGCATCGGCCAACTGCCTACGTAGAATGTCTTTGTAGTAGTTGAGTTTGTCCTCCCTCTCGGTGGGTTTAAAAAATGCCCCCATTTTGTGCCGGAAGCGAGGGTCCAATAAGGTGGACAGCCAGAAGTCATCCCGCCGACAGATGGAAACAATTCTGGGGTCACTACGCAAGCATGTGAGCATGCTTCGTGCCATTTGCGCAAGTGACTCGGATGGACTACCTGTCTCCATCTCCACTGCATACTGCCACGGTGTGCCCGGGTCCTCTGTCTCTCCTTCCTCAAAAACCTCTAGCTCCTCTGGCTGCTCCTGCTCCTCCTCTCCTGTCCGCTGACTAGATAAACCAGCCATTTCGCCAAGCCTAAACTGTGTTTCGCTGGGCAACTCCTCCTCCTCCTCTTCCTCCTCCTCCTCCTCCAGTTCAGCTCCAACGGGGTTCATGTGGCCGTAAGATGTAAACGCCATGTCTCCAGTGCCCTGACCAGCCATGGTTTCCAACATGTGCTGTAGTACATGAAGCAGTGGAATCACGTCGTTCATCCCGTAATCCTGCCGACTGACAAATAAAGTGGCTTCCTCAAAGGGCCTGAGCAAACGGCAGGTGTCACGTATGAGCTGCCACTGGTTGACATTGAAGTTACACAGGGGAGTCCCCCTATCTGCTTGGATCATCAGGAAATCCGTGATGGCTTTTCTCTGTTCATATAATCGGTCCAACATGTGAAGGGTGGAATTCCAACGGGTGGAAACATCGCAAATCAGACTATGTTGGGGGATACCATTCTGACGCTGTAGCTCAAGAAGGGTGTGTTTGGCGGTGTAGGAGTGGCTGAAGTGCATGCAAAGTTTCCGTGAAGTTGTTAGGATGTCCTGCAGATGGGGGGAACACTTCAGAAACCGCTTGACAACCAGATTGAAGACGTGAGCCATGCAGGGGGCATGGGTCAGGCTTCCTTGGCGCAGCGCAGACAAAATGTTCTTCCCATTGTCGGTAACCATGATTCCCATTTTAAGTTTTCTCGGAGTAAGCCATGTTTGGATTTCCTGATGAATACATTTAAGCAGTTCCTCCCCTGTGTGACTCCGTTCGCCAAGACAAACCATGTGAAGCACTGCGTGACACCTCCGTGCCCTGCACACATGGTAGACTGGAGGGGCACTGAGACTTGAGCCTACAGTGGAGGGTGAGGAGATGGCGGAGGATGAGGAGGCCGAGTCGCACGGTGTCACAGGCCCAATGGGCAGAGAGCGCGGAGGCCGAAGCGGCGTGACCTGTCCAAGTTGCTGCTGCAAAGGGACCACATTCACCCAGTGGGCCGTAAACGACATGTACTGCCCCTGACCGTAGTTACAGCTCCAGATGTCGGCGCTGCCATGTATTTTGCTACACACCGACAGGCTCAAGGACTGGCCCACCTTCTGTTCAACAAAAGTGTGCAGCGCTGGTACTGCCTTCTTGGCAAAGAAATGACGGCTTGGGACTCTCCACCTCGGCTCGGCACAAGCCATCAGTTCTCTGAAAGGTGCAGATTCCACCACCTGAAAAGGGAGCGACTGCAGCACCAGCAACTTGGACAGGAGCACATTCAGCTTCTGCGCCGTAGGATGAGTGGGCGCATACTGCTGTCTCTTGGACATGGCTTCGCTGATGGATTGCTGGCGGGATGCATGACTTGGAGGAGGAGGAGGAGGAGCAGGAGCGACAGAGGATGGGTGTGACGCACAGCTGCCTTCGGCTGAGGTGCTGGAGCCTTGGCTGGCAGAAATTGGGAGCTCACTTGGTGAGGAAGCAGACTGGACCACCCCTTGGGAGCCTCGGTTCTCCCAGGTCGTTTTATGGTGACGCATCATATGTTGACGCAGGGCCGTGGTGCCAACATTTGGACCCTGGCCACGCTTCACCTTTTGCCTACATATCTTGCATGTGGCCATGTTACCCTCCTGCGGATGCCTCAGGAAAAACTGCCACACTGCCGAGTAGCTACTTTTCCCACCCCCTGGCCTCACTGATTCACTGCTGCTGTTGCCAACTCCAGGAACCCCTGCTCCACTACCTCCCGATAAGGTAGACTGCCGCACAGCAGGTGCTCTACCCCGGCCCCGGCCCCGGCCGGCTCCAGCCTTTGGAATTGTGCCCCCATGCTGACTGCTACCACCTTGCTGCCTCAGCTGCTGACTCCGGGGCAACCTGCGCCCCTCTTCTCCTGATGATGACGATGAAGCCCCTTCATCACCCGGCTCCCAAGTGCGATCGGCTTCATCGTCATCATCATCATCATCACCGGGTTGTGGCTGTACGTCACTGATGTTCGTGGATTCGTCAACAGTGTCTGGCGCAGGAGCTGGAACGCTCGCAGCACCCACGACACTGTCCACATCACTATTTGTCTGCCTAGCTAAAGAAGCCACCTCCATTTCTTGGCTGGGCAGTAGCTGCTGACTGTCCTCCTGTATCTGATCGTCCTCCTCACTAAAGAGTGGAGCTGAACCCAAAGCATAGGATACGTCGCTGGGGGAGGGAACGGCGTAGGACAGAGGCAATGGGAGGACAGGGACTGCTCTCGGGGCATGCCAACTCAGGGTTGTGTCAGAGGAACCTACCGACCCTAGACTGGGGGTCTCAGATGTAAGTTGTGATGATGTTGTTGATGAGCGCGTCAGCCAATCTACCACGGCAGATGCGTTACTGGTGGAGACCCGACCGCTAGCAGATACTGGCAGATTAGGTCTCTCAGCGTGACTCCTGCTGCTACTGGCCCCCAGTCTGATGCGAGCTCTGCCTGCGGAATCTTGGCCTCTGCCACTCCTCTTTTCACTTCCAGGCACTTGTCTGCCCGACATAGTCTAACTGGCGTGGTAGTAGGTGATATTTTAAGAACCCCCAGGCAGCAGTGGGTCTATATAAAACAGAATATAATGCACACCAAAAGTGAGCAGTAACACTCAGCCTCCAACAGGCCTGCTTAGTGTAAATAAGAGAGCTGCTTAGTGTAAATAAAGAGGGGTATGCTATGTTACAGAATGGGATGCCTCAACAGAAGTGCACCTGGCAGGCAGCAGTAAGCCTATGCCCAGCAAAAGTGTCTTATAATATAAATATAATAAGAGCAAATGCTTATATGGTCTTAAACAGAGGCTGCTTTAGTCACAGAATGGGATGCCCTGGGCAGGAATGGACCTGGCAGGGTCCAGTAGGGCTTTGGCCAGCAAAAGTGTCTTTATCAGGCTAATTTCAAATATGATAAGAGCAAATGCTTATATGGTCTTAAACAGAGGCTGCTGTAGTCACAGAATGGGATGCCCCGGGCAGGAATCGACCTGGCAGGGTCCAGTAGGGCTTTGGCCAGCAAAAGTGTCTTTATCAGGCCTGATTTCTATGAGAATAAGTGCAAATGTTTATTATGCTATTAAATAGAGGCTGCTTTAGTCACAGAATGGGATGCCAGTGCCACAAAAACCAGAGAGCATGCACAGCAAAAGTGTCTTTATCAGGCCTGATTTCTATGAGAATAAGTGCAAATGTTTATTATGCTATTAAATAGAGGCTGCTTTAGTCACAGAATGGGATGCCAGTGCCACAAAAACCAGAGAGCATGCACAGCAAAAGTGTCTTTATCAGGCCTGATTTCTATGAGAATAAGTGCAAATGTTTATTATGCTATTAAATAGAGGCTGCTTTAGTCACAGAATGGGATGCCAGTGCCACAAAAACCAGAGAGCATGCACAGCAAAAGTGTCTTTATCAGGCCTGATTTCTATGAGAATAAGTGCAAATGTTTATTATGCTATTAAATAGAGGCTGCTTTAGTCACAGAATGGGATGCCAGTGCCACAAAAACCAGAGAGCATGCACAGCAAAAGTGTCTTTATCAGGCCTGATTTCTATGAGAATAAGTGCAAATGTTTATTATGCTATTAAATAGAGGCTGCTTTAGTCACAGAATGGGATGCCAGTGCCACAAAAACCAGAGAGCATGCACAGCAAAAGTGTCTTTATCAGGCCTGATTTCTATGAGAATAAGTGCAAATGTTTATTATGCTATTAAATAGAGGCTGCTTTAGTCACGGAATGGGATGCCAGTGCCACAAAAACCAGAGAGCATGCACAGCAAAAGTGTCTTTATCAGGCCTGATTTCTATGAGAATAAGTGCAAATGTTTATTATGCTATTAAATAGAGGCTGCTTTAGTCACAGAATGGGATGCCAGTGCCACAAAAACCAGAGAGCATGCACAGCAAAAGTGTCTTTATCAGGCCTGATTTCTATGAGAATAAGTGCAAATGTTTATTATGCTATTAAATAGAGGCTGCTTTAGTCACAGAATGGGATGCCAGTGCCACAAAAACCAGAGAGCATGCACAGCAAAAGTGTCTTTATCAGGCCTGATTTCTATGAGAATAAGTGCAAATGTTTATTATGCTATTAAATAGAGGCTGCTTTAGTCACAGAATGGGATGCCAGTGCCACAAAAACCAGAGAGCATGCACAGCAAAAGTGTCTTTATCAGGCCTGATTTCTATGAGAATAAGTGCAAATGTTTATTATGCTATTAAATAGAGGCTGCTTTAGTCACAGAATGGGATGCCAGTGCCACAAAAACCAGAGAGCATGCACAGCAAAAGTGTCTTTATCAGGCCTGATTTCTATGAGAATAAGTGCAAATGTTTATTATGCTATTAAATAGAGGCTGCTTTAGTCACGGAATGGGATGCCAGTGCCACAAAAACCAGAGAGCATGCACAGCAAAAGTGTCTTTATCAGGCCTGATTTCTATGAGAATAAGTGCAAATGTTTATTATGCTATTAAATAGAGGCTGCTTTAGTCACAGAATGGGATGCCAGTGCCACAAAAACCAGAGAGCATGCACAGCAAAAGTGTCTTTATCAGGCCTGATTTCTATGAGAATAAGTGCAAATGTTTATTATGCTATTAAATAGAGGCTGCTTTAGTCACGGAATGGGATGCCAGTGCCACAAAAACCAGAGAGCATGCACAGCAAAAGTGTCTTTATCAGGCCTGATTTCTATGAGAATAAGTGCAAATGTTTATTATGCTATTAAATAGAGGCTGCTTTAGTCACAGAATGGGATGCCAGTGCCACAAAAACCAGAGAGCATGCACAGCAAAAGTGTCTTTATCAGGCCTGATTTCTATGAGAATAAGTGCAAATGTTTATTATGCTATTAAATAGAGGCTGCTTTAGTCACGGAATGGGATGCCAGTGCCACAAAAACCAGAGAGCATGCACAGCAAAAGTGTCTTTATCAGGCCTGATTTCTATGAGAATAAGTGCAAATGTTTATTATGCTATTAAATAGAGGCTGCTTTAGTCACGGAATGGGATGCCAGTGCCACAAAAACCAGAGAGCATGCACAGCAAAAGTGTCTTTATCAGGCCTGATTTCTATGAGAATAAGTGCAAATGGTTATTATGCTATTAAATAGAGGCTGCTTTAGTCACAGAATGGGATGCCAGTGCCACAAAAACCAGAGAGCATGCACAGCAAAAGTGTCTTTATCAGGCCTGATTTCTATGAGAATAAGTGCAAATGTTTATTATGCTATTAAATAGAGGCTGCTTTAGTCACAGAATGGGATGCCAGTGCCACAAAAACCAGAGAGCATGCACAGCAAAAGTGTCTTTATCAGGCCTGTTTTCTATGAGAATAAGTGCAAATGTTTATTATGCTATTAAATAGAGGCTGCTTTAGTCACAGAATGGGATGCCAGTGCCACAAAAACCAGAGAGCATGCACAGCAAAAGTGTCTTTATCAGGCCTGATTTCTATGAGAATAAGTGCAAATGTTTATTATGCTATTAAATAGAGGCTGCTTTAGTCACGGAATGGGATGCCAGTGCCACAAAAACCAGAGAGCATGCACAGCAAAAGTGTCTTTATCAGGCCTGATTTCTATGAGAATAAGTGCAAATGTTTATTATGCTATTAAATAGAGGCTGCTTTAGTCACAGAATGGGATGCCAGTGCCACAAAAACCAGAGAGCATGCACAGCAAAAGTGTCTTTATCAGGCCTGATTTCTATGAGAATAAGTGCAAATGTTTATTATGCTATTAAATAGAGGCTGCTTTAGTCACGGAATGGGATGCCAGTGCCACAAAAACCAGAGAGCATGCACAGCAAAAGTGTCTTTATCAGGCCTGATTTCTATGAGAATAAGTGCAAATGGTTATTATGCTATTAAATAGAGGCTGCTTTAGTCACAGAATGGGATGCCAGTGCCACAAAAACCAGAGAGCATGCACAGCAAAAGTGTCTTTATCAGGCCTGATTTCTATGAGAATAAGTGCAAATGTTTATTATGCTATTAAATAGAGGCTGCTTTAGTCACAGAATGGGATGCCAGTGCCACAAAAACCAGAGAGCATGCACAGCAAAAGTGTCTTTATCAGGCCTGATTTCTATGAGAATAAGTGCAAATGTTTATTATGCTATTAAATAGAGGCTGCTTTAGTCACAGAATGGGATGCCAGTGCCACAAAAACCAGAGAGCATGCACAGCAAAAGTGTCTTTATCAGGCCTGATTTCTATGAGAATAAGTGCAAATGTTTATTATGCTATTAAATAGAGGCTGCTTTAGTCACAGAATGGGATGCCAGTGCCACAAAAACCAGAGAGCATGCACAGCAAAAGTGTCTTTATCAGGCCTGATTTCTATGAGAATAAGTGCAAATGTTTATTATGCTATTAAATAGAGGCTGCTTTAGTCACAGAATGGGATGCCAGTGCCACAAAAACCAGAGAGCATGCACAGCAAAAGTGTCTTTATCAGGCCTGATTTCTATGAGAATAAGTGCAAATGTTTATTATGCTATTAAATAGAGGCTGCTTTAGTCACAGAATGGGATGCCTCACAGCAGACTTAAGATCAGTTCAGTATATATGCACAGTTAGTTACTATAAGCAGCCTGAAAACGCTAACAAAGGCTGGATGAAAAAAAAAAATTCTCCCTGTCAGCCAGCTCCGTTTTTCCTACCTTTCCCTGGCTTTCTGTCTGTCTCCTGTCTGTCTCCTGCCTGTCTCCTGCCTGTCTCCAGCCTGTCCCTGTCTGTCCCTGTCTCCAGCCTGTCTCCAGCCTGTCTAACTGCCTCAGCTACACAGCGTTCTGTCTGTCTGTCACGAATGCAATAGAGAAATGAGGAAAAGCAAGATGGCCGCCGTTAAATACCGCTGTGTGACGTCACCGGGCTTGCTGGCTGCTGATAGGCTGCATGTGACTGCCCCAGCTTGCACTGGCGCGGGATACATGTCCAGACATGTCCCGCCCGCCATCTTAGAATGCCTGTAATGTAAATGAATGGATGTTAAAGGAAAACTTCGAGTGATCGAATCGCGGGGAAATTCGGATTCGATCCGAATCGAATTTTTCCTGAAATTCGGATCGAATCCGGGTTCGTCCGGATCGATTCGCTCATCCCTAGTGACGGGGGCTACACGCATTGGAAAGCTCCCAAGCACACAACGCAGCTGAATGCTGCCTGAGATTGCTTCAAAAACCTTCCACTCTTCACAAGGCCTGAGGGCCCGAGGCAGACTCAGGCCAGTTCCTGGGCTTTTCGGTTGGGTGAACGAAGCGTCTTGCACCATGACTGGGAAAGTCATGTTGAGGCCACTCTTACCTTGAAGGCATAATATAACAATCTACCTTCCTCTGCTCGGTAGCGGATCCTTTGCTCGGGTAAGCTGAGATGTCCTACAGCATTTGACGTGCCATTAAAGCCAACGCAGACGTGGTCAAAAAGGAAAGGTAAACAAGGGCCTGGCCCGTACGGGGATCGAACCCGCGACCTTGGCGTTATTAGCACCACGCTCTAATCAACTGAGCTAACCGGCCACCTTTGGCCAAGGTACTCACTCCTGTCACAGGATCGCGCGGGTCACCTCAAATGGTCCAGAAAATGTTCTCGTTTTAGGGTTGACTCGGAGGCCTTGCATGGAAAAAAAAGGAAACGCCATCTCCCCGTCGGGGAATTGAACCCCGGTCTCCCGCGTGACAGGCGGGGATACTGACCACTATACTAACGAGGACTGCTTGCAAACCGTGGCGCTCAACCTAGGTGTCGTGGGGATCATGACTGCAATAGGAAGGCTTGATGGAGTTGCTGGGGATATTCCTTCTGGGCTCCTGCTTTGGTGTCTTGCCCCCTAGTCCTCAATCTCTAAGGGGCATTGCCCCTCCTTGGAGCACCTAGATTGACATGAAAAAGACAGGGACTTTGCCAATGTTGTGGTGACGGGGGCTACACGCATTGGAAAGCTCCCAAGCACACAACGCAGCTGAATGCTGCCTGAGATTGCTTCAAAAACCTTCCACTCTTCACAAGGCCTGAGGGCCCGAGGCAGACTCAGGCCAGTTCCTGGGCTTTTCGGTTGGGTGAACGAAGCGTCTTGCACCATGACTGGGAAAGTCATGTTGAGGCCACTCTTACCTTGAAGGCATAATATAACAATCTACCTTCCTCTGCTCGGTAGCGGATCCTTTGCTCGGGTAAGCTGAGATGTCCTACAGCATTTGACGTGCCATTAAAGCCAACGCAGACGTGGTCAAAAAGGAAAGGTAAACAAGGGCCTGTCCCGTACGGGGATCGAACCCGCGACCTTGGCATTATTAGCACCACGCTCTAACCAACTGAGCTAACCGGCCACCTTTGGCCATGGTACTCACTCCTGTCACAGGATCGCGCGGGTCACCTCAAATGGTCCAGAAAATGTTCTCGTTTTAGGGTTGACTCGGAGGCCTTGCTTGGAAAAAAAAGGAAACGCCATCTCCCCGTCGGGGAATTGAACCCCGGTCTCCCGCGTGACAGGCGGGGATACTGACCACTATACTAACGAGGACTGCTTGCAAACCGTGGCGCTCAACCTAGGTGTCGTGGGGATCATGACTGCAATAGGAAGGCTTGATGGAGTTGCTGGGGATATTCCTTCTGGGCTCCTGCTTTGGTGTCTTGCCCCCTAGTCCTCAATCTCTAAGGGGCATTGCCCCTCCTTGGAGCACCTAGATTGACATGAAAAAGACAGGGACTTTGCCAATGTTGTGGTGACGGGGGCTACACGCATTGGAAAGCTCCCAAGCACACAACGCAGCTGAATGCTGCCTGAGATTGCTTCAAAAACCTTCCACTCTTCACAAGGCCTGAGGGCCCGAGGCAGACTCAGGCCAGTTCCTGGGCTTTTCGGTTGGGTGAACGAAGCGTCTTGCACCATGACTGGGAAAGTCATGTTGAGGCCACTCTTACCTTGAAGGCATAATATAACAATCTACCTTCCTCTGCTCGGTAGCGGATCCTTTGCTCGGGTAAGCTGAGATGTCCTACAGCATTTGACGTGCCATTAAAGCCAACGCAGACGTGGTCAAAAAGGAAAGGTAAACAAGGGCCTGGCCCGTACGGGGATCGAACCCGCGACCTTGGCGTTATTAGCACCACGCTCTAACCAACTGAGCTAACCGGCCACCTTTGGCCATGGTACTCACTCCTGTCACAGGATCGCGCGGGTCACCTCAAATGGTCCAGAAAATGTTCTCGTTTTAGGGTTGACTCGGAGGCCTTGCTTGGAAAAAAAAGGAAACGCCATCTCCCCGTCGGGGAATTGAACCCCGGTCTCCCGCGTGACAGGCGGGGATACTGACCACTATACTAACGAGGACTGCTTGCAAACCGTGGCGCTCAACCTAGGTGTCGTGGGGATCATGACTGCAATAGGAAGGCTTGATGGAGTTGCTGGGGATATTCCTTCTGGGCTCCTGCTTTGGTGTCTTGCCCCCTAGTCCTCAATCTCTAAGGGGCATTGCCCCTCCTTGGAGCACCTAGATTGACATGAAAAAGACAGGGACTTTGCCAATGTTGTGGTGACGGGGGCTACACGCATTGGAAAGCTCCCAAGCACACAACGCAGCTGAATGCTGCCTGAGATTGCTTCAAAAACCTTCCACTCTTCACAAGGCCTGAGGGCCCGAGGCAGACTCAGGCCAGTTCCTGGGCTTTTCGGTTGGGTGAACGAAGCGTCTTGCACCATGACTGGGAAAGTCATGTTGAGGCCACTCTTACCTTGAAGGCATAATATAACAATCTACCTTCCTCTGCTCGGTAGCGGATCCTTTGCTCGGGTAAGCTGAGATGTCCTACAGCATTTGACGTGCCATTAAAGCCAACGCAGACGTGGTCAAAAAGGAAAGGTAAACAAGGGCCTGGCCCGTACGGGGATCGAACCCGCGACCTTGGCGTTATTAGCACCACGCTCTAACCAACTGAGCTAACCGGCCACCTTTGGCCATGGTACTCACTCCTGTCACAGGATCGCGCGGGTCACCTCAAATGGTCCAGAAAATGTTCTCGTTTTAGGGTTGACTCGGAGGCCTTGCTTGGAAAAAAAAGGAAACGCCATCTCCCCGTCGGGGAATTGAACCCCGGTCTCCCGCGTGACAGGCGGGGATACTGACCACTATACTAACGAGGACTGCTTGCAAACCGTGGCGCTCAACCTAGGTGTCGTGGGGATCATGACTGCAATAGGAAGGCTTGATGGAGTTGCTGGGGATATTCCTTCTGGGCTCCTGCTTTGGTGTCTTGCCCCCTAGTCCTCAATCTCTAAGGGGCATTGCCCCTCCTTGGAGCACCTAGATTGACATGAAAAAGACAGGGACTTTGCCAATGTTGTGGTGACGGGGGCTACACGCATTGGAAAGCTCCCAAGCACACAACGCAGCTGAATGCTGCCTGAGATTGCTTCAAAAACCTTCCACTCTTCACAAGGCCTGAGGGCCCGAGGCAGACTCAGGCCAGTTCCTGGGCTTTTCGGTTGGGTGAACGAAGCGTCTTGCACCATGACTGGGAAAGTCATGTTGAGGCCACTCTTACCTTGAAGGCATAATATAACAATCTACCTTCCTCTGCTCGGTAGCGGATCCTTTGCTCGGGTAAGCTGAGATGTCCTACAGCATTTGACGTGCCATTAAAGCCAACGCAGACGTGGTCAAAAAGGAAAGGTAAACAAGGGCCTGGCCCGTACGGGGATCGAACCCGCGACCTTGGCGTTATTAGCACCACGCTCTAACCAACTGAGCTAACCGGCCACCTTTGGCCATGGTACTCACTCCTGTCACAGGATCGCGCGGGTCACCTCAAATGGTCCAGAAAATGTTCTCGTTTTAGGGTTGACTCGGAGGCCTTGCTTGGAAAAAAAAGGAAACGCCATCTCCCCGTCGGGGAATTGAACCCCGGTCTCCCGCGTGACAGGCGGGGATACTGACCACTATACTAACGAGGACTGCTTGCAAACCGTGGCGCTCAACCTAGGTGTCGTGGGGATCATGACTGCAATAGGAAGGCTTGATGGAGTTGCTGGGGATATTCCTTCTGGGCTCCTGCTTTGGTGTCTTGCCCCCTAGTCCTCAATCTCTAAGGGGCATTGCCCCTCCTTGGAGCACCTAGATTGACATGAAAAAGACAGGGACTTTGCCAATGTTGTGGTGACGGGGGCTACACGCATTGGAAAGCTCCCAAGCACACAACGCAGCTGAATGCTGCCTGAGATTGCTTCAAAAACCTTCCACTCTTCACAAGGCCTGAGGGCCCGAGGCAGACTCAGGCCAGTTCCTGGGCTTTTCGGTTGGGTGAACGAAGCGTCTTGCACCATGACTGGGAAAGTCATGTTGAGGCCACTCTTACCTTGAAGGCATAATATAACAATCTACCTTCCTCTGCTCGGTAGCGGATCCTTTGCTCGGGTAAGCTGAGATGTCCTACAGCATTTGACGTGCCATTAAAGCCAACGCAGACGTGGTCAAAAAGGAAAGGTAAACAAGGGCCTGGCCCGTACGGGGATCGAACCCGCGACCTTGGCGTTATTAGCACCACGCTCTAACCAACTGAGCTAACCGGCCACCTTTGGCCATGGTACTCACTCCTGTCACAGGATCGCGCGGGTCACCTCAAATGGTCCAGAAAATGTTCTCGTTTTAGGGTTGACTCGGAGGCCTTGCTTGGAAAAAAAAGGAAACGCCATCTCCCCGTCGGGGAATTGAACCCCGGTCTCCCGCGTGACAGGCGGGGATACTGACCACTATACTAACGAGGACTGCTTGCAAACCGTGGCGCTCAACCTAGGTGTCGTGGGGATCATGACTGCAATAGGAAGGCTTGATGGAGTTGCTGGGGATATTCCTTCTGGGCTCCTGCTTTGGTGTCTTGCCCCCTAGTCCTCAATCTCTAAGGGGCATTGCCCCTCCTTGGAGCACCTAGATTGACATGAAAAAGACAGGGACTTTGCCAATGTTGTGGTGACGGGGGCTACACGCATTGGAAAGCTCCCAAGCACACAACGCAGCTGAATGCTGCCTGAGATTGCTTCAAAAACCTTCCACTCTTCACAAGGCCTGAGGGCCCGAGGCAGACTCAGGCCAGTTCCTGGGCTTTTCGGTTGGGTGAACGAAGCGTCTTGCACCATGACTGGGAAAGTCATGTTGAGGCCACTCTTACCTTGAAGGCATAATATAACAATCTACCTTCCTCTGCTCGGTAGCGGATCCTTTGCTCGGGTAAGCTGAGATGTCCTACAGCATTTGACGTGCCATTAAAGCCAACGCAGACGTGGTCAAAAAGGAAAGGTAAACAAGGGCCTGGCCCGTACGGGGATCGAACCCGCGACCTTGGCGTTATTAGCACCACGCTCTAACCAACTGAGCTAACCGGCCACCTTTGGCCATGGTACTCACTCCTGTCACAGGATCGCGCGGGTCACCTCAAATGGTCCAGAAAATGTTCTCGTTTTAGGGTTGACTCGGAGGCCTTGCTTGGAAAAAAAAGGGAACGCCATCTCCCCGTCGGGGAATTGAACCCCGGTCTCCCGCGTGACAGGCGGGGATACTGACCACTATACTAACGAGGACTGCTTGCAAACCGTGGCGCTCAACCTAGGTGTCGTGGGGATCATGACTGCAATAGGAAGGCTTGATGGAGTTGCTGGGGATATTCCTTCTGGGCTCCTGCTTTGGTGTCTTGCCCCCTAGTCCTCAATCTCTAAGGGGCATTGCCCCTCCTTGGAGCACCTAGATTGACATGAAAAAGACAGGGACTTTGCCAATGTTGTGGTGACGGGGGCTACACGCATTGGAAAGCTCCCAAGCACACAACGCAGCTGAATGCTGCCTGAGATTGCTTCAAAAACCTTCCACTCTTCACAAGGCCTGAGGGCCCGAGGCAGACTCAGGCCAGTTCCTGGGCTTTTCGGTTGGGTGAACGAAGCGTCTTGCACCATGACTGGGAAAGTCATGTTGAGGCCACTCTTACCTTGAAGGCATAATATAACAATCTACCTTCCTCTGCTCGGTAGCGGATCCTTTGCTCGGGTAAGCTGAGATGTCCTACAGCATTTGACGTGCCATTAAAGCCAACGCAGACGTGGTCAAAAAGGAAAGGTAAACAAGGGCCTGGCCCGTACGGGGATCGAACCCGCGACCTTGGCGTTATTAGCACCACGCTCTAACCAACTGACATGAAAAAGACAGGGACTTTGCCAATGTTGTGGTGACGGGGGCTACACGCATTGGAAAGCTCCCAAGCACACAACGCAGCTGAATGCTGCCTGAGATTGCTTCAAAAACCTTCCACTCTTCACAAGGCCTGAGGGCCCGAGGCAGACTCAGGCCAGTTCCTGGGCTTTTCGGTTGGGTGAACGAAGCGTCTTGCACCATGACTGGGAAAGTCATGTTGAGGCCACTCTTACCTTGAAGGCATAATATAACAATCTACCTTCCTCTGCTCGGTAGCGGATCCTTTGCTCGGGTAAGCTGAGATGTCCTACAGCATTTGACGTGCCATTAAAGCCAACGCAGACGTGGTCAAAAAGGAAAGGTAAACAAGGGCCTGGCCCGTACGGGGATCGAACCCGCGACCTTGGCGTTATTAGCACCACGCTCTAACCAACTGAGCTAACCGGCCACCTTTGGCCATGGTACTCACTCCTGTCACAGGATCGCGCGGGTCACCTCAAATGGTCCAGAAAATGTTCTCGTTTTAGGGTTGACTCGGAGGCCTTACTTGGAAAAAAAAGGAAACGCCATCTCCCCGTCGGGGAATTGAACCCCGGTCTCCCGCGTGACAGGCGGGGATACTGACCACTATACTAACGAGGACTGCTTGCAAACTGTGGCGCTCAACCTAGGTGTCGTGGGGATCATGACTGCAATAGGAAGGCTTGATGGAGTTGCTGGGGATATTCCTTCTGGGCTCCTGCTTTGGTGTCTTGCCCCCTAGTCCTCAATCTCTAAGGGGCATTGCCCCTCCTTGGAGCACCTAGATTGACATGAAAAAGACAGGGACTTTGCCAATGTTGTGGTGAAGGGGGCTACACGCATTGGAAAGCTCCCAAGCACACAACGCAGCTGAATGCTGCCTGAGATTGCTTCAAAAACCTTCCACTCTTCACAAGGCCTGAGGGCCCGAGGCAGACTCAGGCCAGTTCCTGGGCTTTTCGGTTGGGTGAACGAAGCGTCTTGCACCATGACTGGGAAAGTCATGTTGAGGCCACTCTTACCTTGAAGGCATAATATAACAATCTACCTTCCTCTGCTCGGTAGCGGATCCTTTGCTCGGGTAAGCTGAGATGTCCTACAGCATTTGACGTGCCATTAAAGCCAACGCAGACGTGGTCAAAAAGGAAAGGTAAACAAGGGCCTGTCCGCGACCTTGGCATTATTAGCACCACGCTCTAACCAACTGAGCTAACCGGCCACCTTTGGCCATGGTACTCACTCCTGTCACAGGATCGCGCGGGTCACCTCAAATGGTCCAGAAAATGTTCTCGTTTTAGGGTTGACTCGGAGGCCTTGCTTGGAAAAAAAAGGAAACGCCATCTCCCCGTCGGGGAATTGAACCCCGGTCTCCCGCGTGACAGGCGGGGATACTGACCACTATACTAACGAGGACTGCTTGCAAACCGTGGCGCTCAACCTAGGTGTCGTGGGGATCATGACTGCAATAGGAAGGCTTGATGGAGTTGCTGGGGATATTCCTTCTGGGCTCCTGCTTTGGTGTCTTGCCCCCTAGTCCTCAATCTCTAAGGGGCATTGCCCCTCCTTGGAGCACCTAGATTGACATGAAAAAGACAGGGACTTTGCCAATGTTGTGGTGACGGGGGCTACACGCATTGGAAAGCTCCCAAGCACACAACGCAGCTGAATGCTGCCTGAGATTGCTTCAAAAACCTTCCACTCTTCACAAGGCCTGAGGGCCCGAGGCAGACTCAGGCCAGTTCCTGGGCTTTTCGGTTGGGTGAACGAAGCGTCTTGCACCATGACTGGGAAAGTCATGTTGAGGCCACTCTTACCTTGAAGGCATAATATAACAATCTACCTTCCTCTGCTCGGTAGCGGATCCTTTGCTCGGGTAAGCTGAGATGTCCTACAGCATTTGACGTGCCATTAAAGCCAACGCAGACGTGGTCAAAAAGGAAAGGTAAACAAGGGCCTGGCCCGTACGGGGATCGAACCCGCGACCTTGGCGTTATTAGCACCACGCTCTAACCAACTGAGCTAACCGGCCACCTTTGGCCATGGTACTCACTCCTGTCACAGGATCGCGCGGGTCACCTCAAATGGTCCAGAAAATGTTCTCGTTTTAGGGTTGACTCGGAGGCCTTGCTTGGAAAAAAAAGGAAACGCCATCTCCCCGTCGGGGAATTGAACCCCGGTCTCCCGCGTGACAGGCGGGGATACTGACCACTATACTAACGAGGACTGCTTGCAAACCGTGGCGCTCAACCTAGGTGTCGTGGGGATCATGACTGCAATAGGAAGGCTTGATGGAGTTGCTGGGGATATTCCTTCTGGGCTCCTGCTTTGGTGTCTTGCCCCCTAGTCCTCAATCTCTAAGGGGCATTGCCCCTCCTTGGAGCACCTAGATTGACATGAAAAAGACAGGGACTTTGCCAATGTTGTGGTGACGGGGGCTACACGCATTGGAAAGCTCCCAAGCACACAACGCAGCTGAATGCTGCCTGAGATTGCTTCAAAAACCTTCCACTCTTCACAAGGCCTGAGGGCCCGAGGCAGACTCAGGCCAGTTCCTGGGCTTTTCGGTTGGGTGAACGAAGCGTCTTGCACCATGACTGGGAAAGTCATGTTGAGGCCACTCTTACCTTGAAGGCATAATATAACAATCTACCTTCCTCTGCTCGGTAGCGGATCCTTTGCTCGGGTAAGCTGAGATGTCCTACAGCATTTGACGTGCCATTAAAGCCAACGCAGACGTGGTCAAAAAGGAAAGGTAAACAAGGGCCTGGCCCGTACGGGGATCGAACCCGCGACCTTGGCGTTATTAGCACCACGCTCTAACCAACTGAGCTAACCGGCCACCTTTGGCCATGGTACTCACTCCTGTCACAGGATCGCGCGGGTCACCTCAAATGGTCCAGAAAATGTTCTCGTTTTAGGGTTGACTCGGAGGCCTTGCTTGGAAAAAAAAGGAAACGCCATCTCCCCGTCGGGGAATTGAACCCCGGTCTCCCGCGTGACAGGCGGGGATACTGACCACTATACTAACGAGGACTGCTTGCAAACCGTGGCGCTCAACCTAGGTGTCGTGGGGATCATGACTGCAATAGGAAGGCTTGATGGAGTTGCTGGGGATATTCCTTCTGGGCTCCTGCTTTGGTGTCTTGCCCCCTAGTCCTCAATCTCTAAGGGGCATTGCCCCTCCTTGGAGCACCTAGATTGACATGAAAAAGACAGGGACTTTGCCAATGTTGTGGTGACGGGGGCTACACGCATTGGAAAGCTCCCAAGCACACAACGCAGCTGAATGCTGCCTGAGATTGCTTCAAAAACCTTCCACTCTTCACAAGGCCTGAGGGCCCGAGGCAGACTCAGGCCAGTTCCTGGGCTTTTCGGTTGGGTGAACGAAGCGTCTTGCACCATGACTGGGAAAGTCATGTTGAGGCCACTCTTACCTTGAAGGCATAATATAACAATCTACCTTCCTCTGCTCGGTAGCGGATCCTTTGCTCGGGTAAGCTGAGATGTCCTACAGCATTTGACGTGCCATTAAAGCCAACGCAGACGTGGTCAAAAAGGAAAGGTAAACAAGGGCCTGGCCCGTACGGGGATCGAACCCGCGACCTTGGCGTTATTAGCACCACGCTCTAACCAACTGAGCTAACCGGCCACCTTTGGCCATGGTACTCACTCCTGTCACAGGATCGCGCGGGTCACCTCAAATGGTCCAGAAAATGTTCTCGTTTTAGGGTTGACTCGGAGGCCTTGCTTGGAAAAAAAAGGAAACGCCATCTCCCCGTCGGGGAATTGAACCCCGGTCTCCCGCGTGACAGGCGGGGATACTGACCACTATACTAACGAGGACTGCTTGCAAACTGTGGCGCTCAACCTAGGTGTCGTGGGGATCATGACTGCAATAGGAAGGCTTGATGGAGTTGCTGGGGATATTCCTTCTGGGCTCCTGCTTTGGTGTCTTGCCCCCTAGTCCTCAATCTCTAAGGGGCATTGCCCCTCCTTGGAGCACCTAGATTGACATGAAAAAGACAGGGACTTTGCCAATGTTGTGGTGAAGGGGGCTACACGCATTGGAAAGCTCCCAAGCACACAACGCAGCTGAATGCTGCCTGAGATTGCTTCAAAAACCTTCCACTCTTCACAAGGCCTGAGGGCCCGAGGCAGACTCAGGCCAGTTCCTGGGCTTTTCGGTTGGGTGAACGAAGCGTCTTGCACCATGACTGGGAAAGTCATGTTGAGGCCACTCTTACCTTGAAGGAGTTGCTGGGGATATTCCTTCTGGGCTCCTGCTTTGGTGTCTTGCCCCCTAGTCCTCAATCTCTAAGGGGCATTGCCCCTCCTTGGAGCACCTAGATTGACATGAAAAAGACAGGGACTTTGCCAATGTTGTGGTGACGGGGGCTACACGCATTGGAAAGCTCCCAAGCACACAACGCAGCTGAATGCTGCCTGAGATTGCTTCAAAAACCTTCCACTCTTCACAAGGCCTGAGGGCCCGAGGCAGACTCAGGCCAGTTCCTGGGCTTTTCGGTTGGGTGAACGAAGCGTCTTGCACCATGACTGGGAAAGTCATGTTGAGGCCACTCTTACCTTGAAGGCATAATATAACAATCTACCTTCCTCTGCTCGGTAGCGGATCCTTTGCTCGGGTAAGCTGAGATGTCCTACAGCATTTGACGTGCCATTAAAGCCAACGCAGACGTGGTCAAAAAGGAAAGGTAAACAAGGGCCTGGCCCGTACGGGGATCGAACCCGCGACCTTGGCGTTATTAGCACCACGCTCTAACCAACTGAGCTAACCGGCCACCTTTGGCCATGGTACTCACTCCTGTCACAGGATCGCGCGGGTCACCTCAAATGGTCCAGAAAATGTTCTCGTTTTAGGGTTGACTCGGAGGCCTTGCTTGGAAAAAAAAGGAAACGCCATCTCCCCGTCGGGGAATTGAACCCCGGTCTCCCGCGTGACAGGCGGGGATACTGACCACTATACTAACGAGGACTGCTTGCAAACTGTGGCGCTCAACCTAGGTGTCGTGGGGATCATGACTGCAATAGGAAGGCTTGATGGAGTTGCTGGGGATATTCCTTCTGGGCTCCTGCTTTGGTGTCTTGCCCCCTAGTCCTCAATCTCTAAGGGGCATTGCCCCTCCTTGGAGCACCTAGATTGACATGAAAAAGACAGGGACTTTGCCAATGTTGTGGTGAAGGGGGCTACACGCATTGGAAAGCTCCCAAGCACACAACGCAGCTGAATGCTGCCTGAGATTGCTTCAAAAACCTTCCACTCTTCACAAGGCCTGAGGGCCCGAGGCAGACTCAGGCCAGTTCCTGGGCTTTTCGGTTGGGTGAACGAAGCGTCTTGCACCATGACTGGGAAAGTCATGTTGAGGCCACTCTTACCTTGAAGGCATAATATAACAATCTACCTTCCTCTGCTCGGTAGCGGATCCTTTGCTCGGGTAAGCTGAGATGTCCTACAGCATTTGACGTGCCATTAAAGCCAACGCAGACGTGGTCAAAAAGGAAAGGTAAACAAGGGCCTGGCCCGTACGGGGATCGAACCCGCGACCTTGGCGTTATTAGCACCACGCTCTAACCAACTGAGCTAACCGGCCACCTTTGGCCATGGTACTCACTCCTGTCACAGGATCGCGCGGGTCACCTCAAATGGTCCAGAAAATGTTCTCGTTTTAGGGTTGACTCGGAGGCCTTGCTTGGAAAAAAAAGGAAACGCCATCTCCCCGTCGGGGAATTGAACCCCGGTCTCCCGCGTGACAGGCGGGGATACTGACCACTATACTAACGAGGACTGCTTGCAAACCGTGGCGCTCAACCTAGGTGTCGTGGGGATCATGACTGCAATAGGAAGGCTTGATGGAGTTGCTGGGGATATTCCTTCTGGGCTCCTGCTTTGGTGTCTTGCCCCCTAGTCCTCAATCTCTAAGGGGCATTTCCCCTCCTTGGAGCACCTAGATTGACATGAAAAAGACAGGGACTTTGCCAATGTTGTGGTGACGGGGGCTACACGCATTGGAAAGCTCCCAAGCACACAACGCAGCTGAATGCTGCCTGAGATTGCTTCAAAAACCTTCCACTCTTCACAAGGCCTGAGGGCCCGAGGCAGACTCAGGCCAGTTCCTGGGCTTTTCGGTTGGGTGAACGAAGCGTCTTGCACCATGACTGGGAAAGTCATGTTGAGGCCACTCTTACCTTGAAGGCATAATATAACAATCTACCTTCCTCTGCTCGGTAGCGGATCCTTTGCTCGGGTAAGCTGAGATGTCCTACAGCATTTGACGTGCCATTAAAGCCAACGCAGACGTGGTCAAAAAGGAAAGGCAAACAAGGGCCTGCCCCGTACGGGGATCGAACCCGCGACCTTGGCGTTATTAGCACCACGCTCTAACCAACTGAGCTAACCGGCCACCTTTGGCCATGGTACTCACTCCTGTCACAGGATCGCGCGGGTCACCTCAAATGGTCCAGAAAATGTTCTCATTTTAGGGTTGACTCGGAGGCCTTGCTTGGAAAAAAAAGGAAACGCCATCTCCCCGTCGGGGAATTGAACCCCGGTCTCCCGCGTGACAGGCGGGGATACTGACCACTATACTAACGAGGACTGCTTGCAAACCGTGGCGCTCAACCTAGGTGTCGTGGGGATCATGACTGCAATAGGAAGGCTTGATGGAGTTGCTGGGGATATTCCTTCTGGGCTCCTGCTTTGGTGTCTTGCCCCCTAGTCCTCAATCTCTAAGGGGCATTGCCCCTCCTTGGAGCACCTAGATTGACATGAAAAAGACAGGGACTTTGCCAATGTTGTGGTGACGGGGGCTACACGCATTGGAAAGCTCCCAAGCACACAACGCAGCTGAATGCTGCCTGAGATTGCTTCAAAAACCTTCCACTCTTCACAAGGCCTGAGGGCCCGAGGCAGACTCAGGCCAGTTCCTGGGCTTTTCGGTTGGGTGAACGAAGCGTCTTGCACCATGACTGGGAAAGTCATGTTGAGGCCACTCTTACCTTGAAGGCATAATATAACAATCTACCTTCCTCTGCTCGGTAGCGGATCCTTTGCTCGGGTAAGCTGAGATGTCCTACAGCATTTGACGTGCCATTAAAGCCAACGCAGACGTGGTCAAAAAGGAAAGGTAAACAAGGGCCTGGCCCGTACGGGGATCGAACCCGCGACCTTGGCGTTATTAGCACCACGCTCTAACCAACTGAGCTAACCGGCCACCTTTGGCCAAGGTACTCACTCCTGTCACAGGATCGCGCGGGTCACCTCAAATGGTCCAGAAAATGTTCTCGTTTTAGGGTTGACTCGGAGGCCTTGCATGGAAAAAAAAGGAAACGCCATCTCCCCGTCGGGGAATTGAACCCCGGTCTCCCGCGTGACAGGCGGGGATACTGACCACTATACTAACGAGGACTGCTTGCAAACCGTTGCGCTCAACCTAGGTGTCGTGGGGATCATGACTGCAATAGGAAGGCTTGATGGAGTTGCTGGGGATATTCCTTCTGGGCTCCTGCTTTCGTGTCTTGCCCCCTAGTCCTCAATCTCTAAGGGGCATTGCCCCTCCTTGGAGCACCTAGATTGACATGAAAAAGACAGGGACTTTGCCAATGTTGTGGTGACGGGGGCTACACGCATTGGAAAGCTCCCAAGCACACAACGCAGCTGAATGCTGCCTGAGATTGCTTCAAAAACCTTCCACTCTTCACAAGGCCTGAGGGCCCGAGGCAGACTCAGGCCAGTTCCTGGGCTTTTCGGTTGGGTGAACGAAGCGTCTTGCACCATGACTGGGAAAGTCATGTTGAGGCCACTCTTACCTTGAAGGCATAATATAACAATCTACCTTCCTCTGCTCGGTAGCGGATCCTTTGCTCGGGTAAGCTGAGATGTCCTACAGCATTTGACGTGCCAAGGGGCATTGCCCCTCCTTGGAGCACCTAGATTGACATGAAAAAGACAGGGACTTTGCCAATGTTGTGGTGACGGGGGCTACACGCATTGGAAAGCTCCCAAGCACACAACGCAGCTGAATGCTGCCTGAGATTGCTTCAAAAACCTTCCACTCTTCACAAGGCCTGAGGGCCCGAGGCAGACTCAGGCCAGTTCCTGGGCTTTTCGGTTGGGTGAACGAAGCGTCTTGCACCATGACTGGGAAAGTCATGTTGAGGCCACTCTTACCTTGAAGGCATAATATAACAATCTACCTTCCTCTGCTCGGTAGCGGATCCTTTGCTCGGGTAAGCTGAGATGTCCTACAGCATTTGACGTGCCATTAAAGCCAACGCAGACGTGGTCAAAAAGGAAAGGTAAACAAGGGCCTGGCCCGTACGGGGATCGAACCCGCGACCTTGGCGTTATTAGCACCACGCTCTAACCAACTGAGCTAACCGGCCACCTTTGGCCATGGTACTCACTCCTGTCACAGGATCGCGCGGGTCACCTCAAATGGTCCAGAAAATGTTCTCGTTTTAGGGTTGACTCGGAGGCCTTGCTTGGAAAAAAAAGGAAACGCCATCTCCCCTTCGGGGAATTGAACCCCGGTCTCCCGCGTGACATGCGGGGATACTGACCACTATACTAACGAGGACTGCTTGCAAACCGTGGCGCTCAACCTAGGTGTCGTGGGGATCATGACTGCAATAGGAAGGCTTGATGGAGTTGCTGGGGATATTCCTTCTGGGCTCCTGCTTTGGTGTCTTGCCCCCTAGTCCTCAATCTCTAAGGGGCATTGCCCCTCCTTGGAGCACCTAGATTGACATGAAAAAGACAGGGACTTTGCCAATGTTGTGGTGACGGGGGCTACACGCATTGGAAAGCTCCCAAGCACACAACGCAGCTGAATGCTGCCTGAGATTGCTTCAAAAACCTTCCACTCTTCACAAGGCCTGAGGGCCCGAGGCAGACTCAGGCCAGTTCCTGGGCTTTTCGGTTGGGTGAACGAAGCGTCTTGCACCATGACTGGGAAAGTCATGTTGAGGCCACTCTTACCTTGAAGGCATAATATAACAATCTACCTTCCTCTGCTCGGTAGCGGATCCTTTGCTCGGGTAAGCTGAGATGTCCTACAGCATTTGACGTGCCATTAAAGCCAACGCAGACGTGGTCAAAAAGGAAAGGTAAACAAGGGCCTGGCCCGTACGGGGATCGAACCCGCGACCTTGGCGTTATTAGCACCACGCTCTAACCAACTGAGCTAACCGGCCACCTTTGGCCATGGTACTCACTCCTGTCACAGGATCGCGCGGGTCACCTCAAATGGTCCAGAAAATGTTCTCGTTTTAGGGTTGACTCGGAGGCCTTGCTTGGAAAAAAAAGGAAACGCCATCTCCCCGTCGGGGAATTGAACCCCGGTCTCCCGCGTGACAGGCGGGGATACTGACCACTATACTAACGAGGACTGCTTGCAAACTGTGGCGCTCAACCTAGGTGTCGTGGGGATCATGACTGCAATAGGAAGGCTTGATGGAGTTGCTGGGGATATTCCTTCTGGGCTCCTGCTTTGGTGTCTTGCCCCCTAGTCCTCAATCTCTAAGGGGCATTTCCCCTCCTTGGAGCACCTAGATTGACATGAAAAAGACAGGGACTTTGCCAATGTTGTGGTGACGGGGGCTACACGCATTGGAAAGCTCCCAAGCACACAACGCAGCTGAATGCTGCCTGAGATTGCTTCAAAAACCTTCCACTCTTCACAAGGCCTGAGGGCCCGAGGCAGACTCAGGCCAGTTCCTGGGCTTTTCGGTTGGGTGAACGAAGCGTCTTGCACCATGACTGGGAAAGTCATGTTGAGGCCACTCTTACCTTGAAGGCATAATATAACAATCTACCTTCCTCTGCTCGGTAGCGGATCCTTTGCTCGGGTAAGCTGAGATGTCCTACAGCATTTGACGTGCCATTAAAGCCAACGCAGACGTGGTCAAAAAGGAAAGGTAAACAAGGGCCTGGCCCGTACGGGGATCGAACCCGCGACCTTGGCGTTATTAGCACCACGCTCTAACCAACTGAGCTAACCGGCCACCTTTGGCCATGGTACTCACTCCTGTCACAGGATCGCGCGGGTCACCTCAAATGGTCCAGAAAATGTTCTCATTTTAGGGTTGACTCGGAGGCCTTGCTTGGAAAAAAAAAGAAACGCCATCTCCCCGTCGGGGAATTGAACCCCGGTCTCCCGCGTGACAGGCGGGGATACTGACCACTATACTAACGAGGACTGCTTGCAAACTGTGGCGCTCAACCTAGGTGTCGTGGGGATCATGACTGCAATAGGAAGGCTTGATGGAGTTGCTGGGGATATTCCTTCTGGGCTCCTGCTTTGGTGCCTTGCCCCCTAGTCCTCAATCTCTAAGGGGCATTGCCCCTCCTTGGAGCACCTAGATTGACATGAAAAAGACAGGGACTTTGCCAATGTTGTGGTGACGGGGGCTACACGCATTGGAAAGCTCCCAAGCACACAACGCAGCTGAATGCTGCCTGAGATTGCTTCAAAAACCTTCCACTCTTCACAAGGCCTGAGGGCCCGAGGCAGACTCAGGCCAGTTCCTGGGCTTTTCGGTTGGGTGAATGAAGCGTCTTGCACCATGACTGGGAAAGTCATGTTGAGGCCACTCTTACCTTGAAGGCATAATATAACAATCTACCTTCCTCTGCTCGGTAGCGGATCCTTTGCTCGGGTAAGCTGAGATGTCCTACAGCATTTGACGTGCCATTAAAGCCAACGCAGACGTGGTCAAAAAGGAAAGGTAAACAAGGGCCTGGCCCGTACGGGGATCGAACCCGCGACCTTGGCGTTATTAGCACCACGCTCTAACCAACTGAGCTAACCGGCCACCTTTGGCCATGGTACTCACTCCTGTCACAGGATCGCGCGGGTCACCTCAAATGGTCCAGAAAATGTTCTCGTTTTAGGGTTGACTCGGAGGCCTTGCTTGGAAAAAAAAGGAAACGCCATCTCCCCGTCGGGGAATTGAACCCCGGTCTCCCGCGTGACAGGCGGGGATACTGACCACTATACTAACGAGGACTGCTTGCAAACCCTGGCGCTCAACCTAGGTGTCGTGGGGATCATGACTGCAATAGGAAGGCTTGATGGAGTTGCTGGGGATATTCCTTCTGGGCTCCTGCTTTGGTGTCTTGCCCCCTAGTCCTCAATCTCTAAGGGGCATTGCCCCTCCTTGGAGCACCTAGATTGACATGAAAAAGACAGGGACTTTGCCAATGTTGTGGTGACGGGGGCTACACGCATTGGAAAGCTCCCAAGCACACAACGCAGCTGAATGCTGCCTGAGATTGCTTCAAAAACCTTCCACTCTTCACAAGGCCTGAGGGCCCGAGGCAGACTCAGGCCAGTTCCTGGGCTTTTCGGTTGGGTGAACGAAGCGTCTTGCACCATGACTGGGAAAGTCATGTTGAGGCCACTCTTACCTTGAAGGCATAATATAACAATCTACCTTCCTCTGCTCGGTAGCGGATCCTTTGCTCGGGTAAGCTGAGATGTCCTACAGCATTTGACGTGCCATTAAAGCCAACGCAGACGTGGTCAAAAAGGAAAGGTAAACAAGGGCCTGGCCCGTACGGGGATCGAACCCGCGACCTTGGCGTTATTAGCACCACGCTCTAACCAACTGAGCTAACCGGCCACCTTTGGCCATGGTACTCACTCCTGTCACAGGATCGCGCGGGTCACCTCAAATGGTCCAGAAAATGTTCTCGTTTTAGGGTTGACTCGGAGGCCTTGCTTGGAAAAAAAAGGAAACGCCATCTCCCCGTCGGGGAATTGAACCCCGGTCTCCCGCGTGACAGGCGGGGATACTGACCACTATACTAACGAGGACTGCTTGCAAACTGTGGCGCTCAACCTAGGTGTCGTGGGGATCATGACTGCAATAGGAAGGCTTGATGGAGTTGCTGGGGATATTCCTTCTGGGCTCCTGCTTTGGTGTCTTGCCCCCTAGTCCTCAATCTCTAAGGGGCATTTCCCCTCCTTGGAGCACCTAGATTGACATGAAAAAGACAGGGACTTTGCCAATGTTGTGGTGACGGGGGCTACACGCATTGGAAAGCTCCCAAGCACACAACGCAGCTGAATGCTGCCTGAGATTGCTTCAAAAACCTTCCACTCTTCACAAGGCCTGAGGGCCCGAGGCAGACTCAGGCCAGTTCCTGGGCTTTTCGGTTGGGTGAACGAAGCGTCTTGCACCATGACTGGGAAAGTCATGTTGAGGCCACTCTTACCTTGAAGGCATAATATAACAATCTACCTTCCTCTGCTCGGTAGCGGATCCTTTGCTCGGGTAAGCTGAGATGTCCTACAGCATTTGACGTGCCATTAAAGCCAACGCAGACGTGGTCAAAAAGGAAAGGTAAACAAGGGCCTGGCCCGTACGGGGATCGAACCCGCGACCTTGGCGTTATTAGCACCACGCTCTAACCAAC
Organism: Gastrophryne carolinensis; assembly: GCA_027917425.1. Taxonomy (NCBI): domain Eukaryota; kingdom Metazoa; phylum Chordata; class Amphibia; order Anura; family Microhylidae; genus Gastrophryne; species Gastrophryne carolinensis. The sequence continues at coordinate 409,960 of JAQIHN010000047.1, read as the reverse complement.
TGAGCTAACCGGCCACCTTTGGCCATGGTACTCACTCCTGTCACAGGATCGCGCGGGTCACCTCAAATGGTCCAGAAAATGTTCTCGTTTTAGGGTTGACTCGGAGGCCTTGCTTGGAAAAAAAAGGAAACGCCATCTCCCCGTCGGGGAATTGAACCCCGGTCTCCCGCGTGACAGGCGGGGATACTGACCACTATACTAACGAGGACTGCTTGCAAACCCTGGCGCTCAACCTAGGTGTCGTGGGGATCATGACTGCAATAGGAAGGCTTGATGGAGTTGCTGGGGATATTCCTTCTGGGCTCCTGCTTTGGTGTCTTGCCCCCTAGTCCTCAATCTCTAAGGGGCATTGCCCCTCCTTGGAGCACCTAGATTGACATGAAAAAGACAGGGACTTTGCCAATGTTGTGGTGACGGGGGCTACACGCATTGGAAAGCTCCCAAGCACACAACGCAGCTGAATGCTGCCTGAGATTGCTTCAAAAACCTTCCACTCTTCACAAGGCCTGAGGGCCCGAGGCAGACTCAGGCCAGTTCCTGGGCTTTTCGGTTGGGTGAACGAAGCGTCTTGCACCATGACTGGGAAAGTCATGTTGAGGCCACTCTTACCTTGAAGGCATAATATAACAATCTACCTTCCTCTGCTCGGTAGCGGATCCTTTGCTCGGGTAAGCTGAGATGTCCTACAGCATTTGACGTGCCATTAAAGCCAACGCAGACGTGGTCAAAAAGGAAAGGTAAACAAGGGCCTGGCCCGTACGGGGATCGAACCCGCGACCTTGGCGTTATTAGCACCACGCTCTAACCAACTGAGCTAACCGGCCACCTTTGGCCATGGTACTCACTCCTGTCACAGGATCGCGCGGGTCACCTCAAATGGTCCAGAAAATGTTCTCATTTTAGGGTTGACTCGGAGGCCTTGCTTGGAAAAAAAAAGAAACGCCATCTCCCCGTCGGGGAATTGAACCCCGGTCTCCCGCGTGACAGGCGGGGATACTGACCACTATACTAACGAGGACTGCTTGCAAACTGTGGCGCTCAACCTAGGTGTCGTGGGGATCATGACTGCAATAGGAAGGCTTGATGGAGTTGCTGGGGATATTCCTTCTGGGCTCCTGCTTTGGTGCCTTGCCCCCTAGTCCTCAATCTCTAAGGGGCATTGCCCCTCCTTGGAGCACCTAGATTGACATGAAAAAGACAGGGACTTTGCCAATGTTGTGGTGACGGGGGCTACACGCATTGGAAAGCTCCCAAGCACACAACGCAGCTGAATGCTGCCTGAGATTGCTTCAAAAACCTTCCACTCTTCACAAGGCCTGAGGGCCCGAGGCAGACTCAGGCCAGTTCCTGGGCTTTTCGGTTGGGTGAATGAAGCGTCTTGCACCATGACTGGGAAAGTCATGTTGAGGCCACTCTTACCTTGAAGGCATAATATAACAATCTACCTTCCTCTGCTCGGTAGCGGATCCTTTGCTCGGGTAAGCTGAGATGTCCTACAGCATTTGACGTGCCATTAAAGCCAACGCAGACGTGGTCAAAAAGGAAAGGTAAACAAGGGCCTGGCCCGTACGGGGATCGAACCCGCGACCTTGGCGTTATTAGCACCACGCTCTAACCAACTGAGCTAACCGGCCACCTTTGGCCATGGTACTCACTCCTGTCACAGGATCGCGCGGGTCACCTCAAATGGTCCAGAAAATGTTCTCGTTTTAGGGTTGACTCGGAGGCCTTGCTTGGAAAAAAAAGGAAACGCCATCTCCCCGTCGGGGAATTGAACCCCGGTCTCCCGCGTGACAGGCGGGGATACTGACCACTATACTAACGAGGACTGCTTGCAAACCGTGGCGCTCAACCTAGGTGTCGTGGGGATCATGACTGCAATAGGAAGGCTTGATGGAGTTGCTGGGGATATTCCTTCTGGGCTCCTGCTTTGGTGTCTTGCCCCCTAGTCCTCAATCTCTAAGGGGCATTTCCCCTCCTTGGAGCACCTAGATTGACATGAAAAAGACAGGGACTTTGCCAATGTTGTGGTGACGGGGGCTACACGCATTGGAAAGCTCCCAAGCACACAACGCAGCTGAATGCTGCCTGAGATTGCTTCAAAAACCTTCCACTCTTCACAAGGCCTGAGGGCCCGAGGCAGACTCAGGCCAGTTCCTGGGCTTTTCGGTTGGGTGAACGAAGCGTCTTGCACCATGACTGGGAAAGTCATGTTGAGGCCACTCTTACCTTGAAGGCATAATATAACAATCTACCTTCCTCTGCTCGGTAGCGGATCCTTTGCTCGGGTAAGCTGAGATGTCCTACAGCATTTGACGTGCCATTAAAGCCAACGCAGACGTGGTCAAAAAGGAAAGGTAAACAAGGGCCTGGCCCGTACGGGGATCGAACCCGCGACCTTGGCGTTATTAGCACCACGCTCTAACCAACTGAGCTAACCGGCCACCTTTGGCCATGGTACTCACTCCTGTCACAGGATCGCGCGGGTCACCTCAAATGGTCCAGAAAATGTTCTCATTTTAGGGTTGACTCGGAGGCCTTGCTTGGAAAAAAAAGGAAACGCCATCTCCCCGTCGGGGAATTGAACCCCGGTCTCCCGCGTGACAGGCGGGGATACTGACCACTATACTAACGAGGACTGCTTGCAAACCGTGGCGCTCAACCTAGGTGTCGTGGGGATCATGACTGCAATAGGAAGGCTTGATGGAGTTGCTGGGGATATTCCTTCTGGGCTCCTGCTTTGGTGTCTTGCCCCCTAGTCCTCAATCTCTAAGGGGCATTGCCCCTCCTTGGAGCACCTAGATTGACATGAAAAAGACAGGGACTTTGCCAATGTTGTGGTGACGGGGGCTACACGCATTGGAAAGCTCCCAAGCACACAACGCAGCTGAATGCTGCCTGAGATTGCTTCAAAAACCTTCCACTCTTCACAAGGCCTGAGGGCCCGAGGCAGACTCAGGCCAGTTCCTGGGCTTTTCGGTTGGGTGAACGAAGCGTCTTGCACCATGACTGGGAAAGTCATGTTGAGGCCACTCTTACCTTGAAGGCATAATATAACAATCTACCTTCCTCTGCTCGGTAGCGGATCCTTTGCTCGGGTAAGCTGAGATGTCCTACAGCATTTGACGTGCCATTAAAGCCAACGCAGACGTGGTCAAAAAGGAAAGGTAAACAAGGGCCTGGCCCGTACGGGGATCGAACCCGCGACCTTGGCGTTATTAGCACCACGCTCTAACCAACTGAGCTAACCGGCCACCTTTGGCCAAGGTACTCACTCCTGTCACAGGATCGCGCGGGTCACCTCAAATGGTCCAGAAAATGTTCTCGTTTTAGGGTTGACTCGGAGGCCTTGCATGGAAAAAAAAGGAAACGCCATCTCCCCGTCGGGGAATTGAACCCCGGTCTCCCGCGTGACAGGCGGGGATACTGACCACTATACTAACGAGGACTGCTTGCAAACCGTTGCGCTCAACCTAGGTGTCGTGGGGATCATGACTGCAATAGGAAGGCTTGATGGAGTTGCTGGGGATATTCCTTCTGGGCTCCTGCTTTGGTGTCTTGCCCCCTAGTCCTCAATCTCTAAGGGGCATTGCCCCTCCTTGGAGCACCTAGATTGACATGAAAAAGACAGGGACTTTGCCAATGTTGTGGTGACGGGGGCTACACGCATTGGAAAGCTCCCAAGCACACAACGCAGCTGAATGCTGCCTGAGATTGCTTCAAAAACCTTCCACTCTTCACAAGGCCTGAGGGCCCGAGGCAGACTCAGGCCAGTTCCTGGGCTTTTCGGTTGGGTGAACGAAGCGTCTTGCACCATGACTGGGAAAGTCATGTTGAGGCCACTCTTACCTTGAAGGCATAATATAACAATCTACCTTCCTCTGCTCGGTAGTGGATCCTTTGCTCGGGTAAGCTGAGATGTCCTACAGCATTTGACGTGCCATTAAAGCCAACGCAGACGTGGTCAAAAAGGAAAGGTAAACAAGGGCCTGGCCCGTACGGGGATCGAACCCGCGACCTTGGCGTTATTAGCACCACGCTCTAACCAACTGAGCTAACCGGCCACCTTTGGCCATGGTACTCACTCCTGTCACAGGATCGCGCGGGTCACCTCAAATGGTCCAGAAAATGTTCTCGTTTTAGGGTTGACTCGGAGGCCTTGCTTGGAAAAAAAAGGAAACGCCATCTCCCCGTCGGGGAATTGAACCCCGGTCTCCCGCGTGACAGGCGGGGATACTGACCACTATACTAACGAGGACTGCTTGCAAACCGTGGCGCTCAACCTAGGTGTCGTGGGGATCATGACTGCAATAGGAAGGCTTGATGGAGTTGCTGGGGATATTCCTTCTGGGCTCCTGCTTTGGTGTCTTGCCCCCTAGTCCTCAATCTCTAAGGGGCATTGCCCCTCCTTGGAGCACCTAGATTGACATGAAAAAGACAGGGACTTTGCCAATGTTGTGGTGACGGGGGCTACACGCATTGGAAAGCTCCCAAGCACACAACGCAGCTGAATGCTGCCTGAGATTGCTTCAAAAACCTTCCACTCTTCACAAGGCCTGAGGGCCCGAGGCAGACTCAGGCCAGTTCCTGGGCTTTTCGGTTGGGTGAACGAAGCGTCTTGCACCATGACTGGGAAAGTCATGTTGAGGCCACTCTTACCTTGAAGGCATAATATAACAATCTACCTTCCTCTGCTCGGTAGCGGATCCTTTGCTCGGGTAAGCTGAGATGTCCTACAGCATTTGACGTGCCATTAAAGCCAACGCAGACGTGGTCAAAAAGGAAAGGTAAACAAGGGCCTGGCCCGTACGGGGATCGAACCCGCGACCTTGGCGTTATTAGCACCACGCTCTAACCAACTGAGCTAACCGGCCACCTTTGGCCATGGTACTCACTCCTGTCACAGGATCGCGCGGGTCACCTCAAATGGTCCAGAAAATGTTCTCGTTTTAGGGTTGACTCGGAGGCCTTGCTTGGAAAAAAAAGGAAACGCCATCTCCCCGTCGGGGAATTGAACCCCGGTCTCCCGCGTGACAGGCGGGGATACTGACCACTATACTAACGAGGACTGCTTGCAAACCGTGGCGCTCAACCTAGGTGTCGTGGGGATCATGACTGCAATAGGAAGGCTTGATGGAGTTGCTGGGGATATTCCTTCTGGGCTCCTGCTTTGGTGTCTTGCCCCCTAGTCCTCAATCTCTAAGGGGCATTGCCCCTCCTTGGAGCACCTAGATTGACATGAAAAAGACAGGGACTTTGCCAATGTTGTGGTGACGGGGGCTACACGCATTGGAAAGCTCCCAAGCACACAACGCAGCTGAATGCTGCCTGAGATTGCTTCAAAAACCTTCCACTCTTCACAAGGCCTGAGGGCCCGAGGCAGACTCAGGCCAGTTCCTGGGCTTTTCGGTTGGGTGAACGAAGCGTCTTGCACCATGACTGGGAAAGTCATGTTGAGGCCACTCTTACCTTGAAGGCATAATATAACAATCTACCTTCCTCTGCTCGGTAGCGGATCCTTTGCTCGGGTAAGCTGAGATGTCCTACAGCATTTGACGTGCCATTAAAGCCAACGCAGACGTGGTCAAAAAGGAAAGGTAAACAAGGGCCTGGCCCGTACGGGGATCGAACCCGCGACCTTGGCGTTATTAGCACCACGCTCTAACCAACTGAGCTAACCGGCCACCTTTGGCCATGGTACTCACTCCTGTCACAGGATCGCGCGGGTCACCTCAAATGGTCCAGAAAATGTTCTCGTTTTAGGGTTGACTCGGAGGCCTTGCTTGGAAAAAAAAGGAAACGCCATCTCCCCGTCGGGGAATTGAACCCCGGTCTCCCGCGTGACAGGCGGGGATACTGACCACTATACTAACGAGGACTGCTTGCAAACCGTGGCGCTCAACCTAGGTGTCGTGGGGATCATGACTGCAATAGGAAGGCTTGATGGAGTTGCTGGGGATATTCCTTCTGGGCTCCTGCTTTGGTGTCTTGCCCCCTAGTCCTCAATCTCTAAGGGGCATTGCCCCTCCTTGGAGCACCTAGATTGACATGAAAAAGACAGGGACTTTGCCAATGTTGTGGTGACGGGGGCTACACGCATTGGAAAGCTCCCAAGCACACAACGCAGCTGAATGCTGCCTGAGATTGCTTCAAAAACCTTCCACTCTTCACAAGGCCTGAGGGCCCGAGGCAGACTCAGGCCAGTTCCTGGGCTTTTCGGTTGGGTGAACGAAGCGTCTTGCACCATGACTGGGAAAGTCATGTTGAGGCCACTCTTACCTTGAAGGCATAATATAACAATCTACCTTCCTCTGCTCGGTAGCGGATCCTTTGCTCGGGTAAGCTGAGATGTCCTACAGCATTTGACGTGCCATTAAAGCCAACGCAGACGTGGTCAAAAAGGAAAGGTAAACAAGGGCCTGGCCCGTACGGGGATCGAACCCGCGACCTTGGCGTTATTAGCACCACGCTCTAACCAACTGAGCTAACCGGCCACCTTTGGCCATGGTACTCACTCCTGTCACAGGATCGCGCGGGTCACCTCAAATGGTCCAGAAAATGTTCTCGTTTTAGGGTTGACTCGGAGGCCTTGCTTGGAAAAAAAAGGAAACGCCATCTCCCCGTCGGGGAATTGAACCCCGGTCTCCCGCGTGACAGGCGGGGATACTGACCACTATACTAACGAGGACTGCTTGCAAACTGTGGCGCTCAACCTAGGTGTCGTGGGGATCATGACTGCAATAGGAAGGCTTGATGGAGTTGCTGGGGATATTCCTTCTGGGCTCCTGCTTTGGTGTCTTGCCCCCTAGTCCTCAATCTCTAAGGGGCATTGCCCCTCCTTGGAGCACCTAGATTGACATGAAAAAGACAGGGACTTTGCCAATGTTGTGGTGAAGGGGGCTACACGCATTGGAAAGCTCCCAAGCACACAACGCAGCTGAATGCTGCCTGAGATTGCTTCAAAAACCTTCCACTCTTCACAAGGCCTGAGGGCCCGAGGCAGACTCAGGCCAGTTCCTGGGCTTTTCGGTTGGGTGAACGAAGCGTCTTGCACCATGACTGGGAAAGTCATGTTGAGGCCACTCTTACCTTGAAGGCATAATATAACAATCTACCTTCCTCTGCTCGGTAGCGGATCCTTTGCTCGGGTAAGCTGAGATGTCCTACAGCATTTGACGTGCCATTAAAGCCAACGCAGACGTGGTCAAAAAGGAAAGGTAAACAAGGGCCTGGCCCGTACGGGGATCGAACCCGCGACCTTGGCGTTATTAGCACCACGCTCTAACCAACTGAGCTAACCGGCCACCTTTGGCCATGGTACTCACTCCTGTCACAGGATCGCGCGGGTCACCTCAAATGGTCCAGAAAATGTACTCGTTTTAGGGTTGACTCGGAGGCCTTGCTTGGAAAAAAAAAGAAACGCCATCTCCCCGTCGGGGAATTGAACCCCGGTCTCCCGCGTGACAGGCGGGGATACTGACCACTATACTAACGAGGACTGCTTGCAAACTGTGGCGCTCAACCTAGGTGTCGTGGGGATCATGACTGCAATAGGAAGGCTTGATGGAGTTGCTGGGGATATTCCTTCTGGGCTCCTGCTTTGGTGCCTTGCCCCCTAGTCCTCAATCTCTAAGGGGCATTGCCCCTCCTTGGAGCACCTAGATTGACATGAAAAAGACAGGGACTTTGCCAATGTTGTGGTGACGGGGGCTACACGCATTGGAAAGCTCCCAAGCACACAACGCAGCTGAATGCTGCCTGAGATTGCTTCAAAAACCTTCCACTCTTCACAAGGCCTGAGGGCCCGAGGCAGACTCAGGCCAGTTCCTGGGCTTTTCGGTTGGGTGAATGAAGCGTCTTGCACCATGACTGGGAAAGTCATGTTGAGGCCACTCTTACCTTGAAGGCATAATATAACAATCTACCTTCCTCTGCTCGGTAGCGGATCCTTTGCTCGGGTAAGCTGAGATGTCCTACAGCATTTGACGTGCCATTAAAGCCAACGCAGACGTGGTCAAAAAGGAAAGGTAAACAAGGGCCTGGCCCGTACGGGGATCGAACCCGCGACCTTGGCGTTATTAGCACCACGCTCTAACCAACTGAGCTAACCGGCCACCTTTGGCCATGGTACTCACTCCTGTCACAGGATCGCGCGGGTCACCTCAAATGGTCCAGAAAATGTTCTCGTTTTAGGGTTGACTCGGAGGCCTTGCTTGGAAAAAAAAGGAAACGCCATCTCCCCGTCGGGGAATTGAACCCCGGTCTCCCGCGTGACAGGCGGGGATACTGACCACTATACTAACGAGGACTGCTTGCAAACCGTGGCGCTCAACCTAGGTGTCGTGGGGATCATGACTGCAATAGGAAGGCTTGATGGAGTTGCTGGGGATATTCCTTCTGGGCTCCTGCTTTGGTGTCTTGCCCCCTAGTCCTCAATCTCTAAGGGGCATTTCCCCTCCTTGGAGCACCTAGATTGACATGAAAAAGACAGGGACTTTGCCAATGTTGTGGTGACGGGGGCTACACGCATTGGAAAGCTCCCAAGCACACAACGCAGCTGAATGCTGCCTGAGATTGCTTCAAAAACCTTCCACTCTTCACAAGGCCTGAGGGCCCGAGGCAGACTCAGGCCAGTTCCTGGGCTTTTCGGTTGGGTGAACGAAGCGTCTTGCACCATGACTGGGAAAGTCATGTTGAGGCCACTCTTACCTTGAAGGCATAATATAACAATCTACCTTCCTCTGCTCGGTAGCGGATCCTTTGCTCGGGTAAGCTGAGATGTCCTACAGCATTTGACGTGCCATTAAAGCCAACGCAGACGTGGTCAAAAAGGAAAGGTAAACAAGGGCCTGGCCCGTACGGGGATCGAACCCGCGACCTTGGCGTTATTAGCACCACGCTCTAACCAACTGAGCTAACCGGCCACCTTTGGCCATGGTACTCACTCCTGTCACAGGATCGCGCGGGTCACCTCAAATGGTCCAGAAAATGTTCTCATTTTAGGGTTGACTCGGAGGCCTTGCTTGGAAAAAAAAGGAAACGCCATCTCCCCGTCGGGGAATTGAACCCCGGTCTCCCGCGTGACAGGCGGGGATACTGACCACTATACTAACGAGGACTGCTTGCAAACCGTGGCGCTCAACCTAGGTGTCGTGGGGATCATGACTGCAATAGGAAGGCTTGATGGAGTTGCTGGGGATATTCCTTCTGGGCTCCTGCTTTGGTGTCTTGCCCCCTAGTCCTCAATCTCTAAGGGGCATTGCCCCTCCTTGGAGCACCTAGATTGACATGAAAAAGACAGGGACTTTGCCAATGTTGTGGTGACGGGGGCTACACGCATTGGAAAGCTCCCAAGCACACAACGCAGCTGAATGCTGCCTGAGATTGCTTCAAAAACCTTCCACTCTTCACAAGGCCTGAGGGCCCGAGGCAGACTCAGGCCAGTTCCTGGGCTTTTCGGTTGGGTGAACGAAGCGTCTTGCACCATGACTGGGAAAGTCATGTTGAGGCCACTCTTACCTTGAAGGCATAATATAACAATCTACCTTCCTCTGCTCGGTAGCGGATCCTTTGCTCGGGTAAGCTGAGATGTCCTACAGCATTTGACGTGCCATTAAAGCCAACGCAGACGTGGTCAAAAAGGAAAGGTAAACAAGGGCCTGGCCCGTACGGGGATCGAACCCGCGACCTTGGCGTTATTAGCACCACGCTCTAACCAACTGAGCTAACCGGCCACCTTTGGCCAAGGTACTCACTCCTGTCACAGGATCGCGCGGGTCACCTCAAATGGTCCAGAAAATGTTCTCGTTTTAGGGTTGACTCGGAGGCCTTGCATGGAAAAAAAAGGAAACGCCATCTCCCCGTCGGGGAATTGAACCCCGGTCTCCCGCGTGACAGGCGGGGATACTGACCACTATACTAACGAGGACTGCTTGCAAACCGTTGCGCTCAACCTAGGTGTCGTGGGGATCATGACTGCAATAGGAAGGCTTGATGGAGTTGCTGGGGATATTCCTTCTGGGCTCCTGCTTTGGTGTCTTGCCCCCTAGTCCTCAATCTCTAAGGGGCATTGCCCCTCCTTGGAGCACCTAGATTGACATGAAAAAGACAGGGACTTTGCCAATGTTGTGGTGACGGGGGCTACACGCATTGGAAAGCTCCCAAGCACACAACGCAGCTGAATGCTGCCTGAGATTGCTTCAAAAACCTTCCACTCTTCACAAGGCCTGAGGGCCCGAGGCAGACTCAGGCCAGTTCCTGGGCTTTTCGGTTGGGTGAACGAAGCGTCTTGCACCATGACTGGGAAAGTCATGTTGAGGCCACTCTTACCTTGAAGGCATAATATAACAATCTACCTTCCTCTGCTCGGTAGCGGATCCTTTGCTCGGGTAAGCTGAGATGTCCTACAGCATTTGACGTGCCAAGGGGCATTGCCCCTCCTTGGAGCACCTAGATTGACATGAAAAAGACAGGGACTTTGCCAATGTTGTGGTGACGGGGGTTACACGCATTGGAAAGCTCCCAAGCACACAACGCAGCTGAATGCTGCCTGAGATTGCTTCAAAAACCTTCCACTCTTCACAAGGCCTGAGGGCCCGAGGCAGACTCAGGCCAGTTCCTGGGCTTTTCGGTTGGGTGAACGAAGCGTCTTGCACCATGACTGGGAAAGTCATGTTGAGGCCACTCTTACCTTGAAGGCATAATATAACAATCTACCTTCCTCTGCTCGGTAGCGGATCCTTTGCTCGGGTAAGCTGAGATGTCCTACAGCATTTGACGTGCCATTAAAGCCAACGCAGACGTGGTCAAAAAGGAAAGGTAAACAAGGGCCTGGCCCGTACGGGGATCGAACCCGCGACCTTGGCGTTATTAGCACCACGCTCTAACCAACTGAGCTAACCGGCCACCTTTGGCCATGGTACTCACTCCTGTCACAGGATCGCGCGGCTCACCTCAAATGGTCCAGAAAATGTTCTCGTTTTAGGGTTGACTCGGAGGCCTTGCTTGGAAAAAAAAGGAAACGCCATCTCCCCTTCGGGGAATTGAACCCCGGTCTCCCGCGTGACATGCGGGGATACTGACCACTATACTAACGAGGACTGCTTGCAAACCGTGGCGCTCAACCTAGGTGTCGTGGGGATCATGACTGCAATAGGAAGGCTTGATGGAGTTGCTGGGGATATTCCTTCTGGGCTCCTGCTTTGGTGTCTTGCCCCCTAGTCCTCAATCTCTAAGGGGCATTGCCCCTCCTTGGAGCACCTAGATTGACATGAAAAAGACAGGGACTTTGCCAATGTTGTGGTGACGGGGGCTACACGCATTGGAAAGCTCCCAAGCACACAACGCAGCTGAATGCTGCCTGAGATTGCTTCAAAAACCTTCCACTCTTCACAAGGCCTGAGGGCCCGAGGCAGACTCAGGCCAGTTCCTGGGCTTTTCGGTTGGGTGAACGAAGCGTCTTGCACCATGACTGGGAAAGTCATGTTGAGGCCACTCTTACCTTGAAGGCATAATATAACAATCTACCTTCCTCTGCTCGGTAGCGGATCCTTTGCTCGGGTAAGCTGAGATGTCCTACAGCATTTGACGTGCCATTAAAGCCAACGCAGACGTGGTCAAAAAGGAAAGGTAAACAAGGGCCTGGCCCGTACGGGGATCGAACCCGCGACCTTGGCGTTATTAGCACCACGCTCTAACCAACTGAGCTAACCGGCCACCTTTGGCCATGGTACTCACTCCTGTCACAGGATCGCGCGGGTCACCTCAAATGGTCCAGAAAATGTTCTCGTTTTAGGGTTGACTCGGAGGCCTTGCTTGGAAAAAAAAGGAAACGCCATCTCCCCGTCGGGGAATTGAACCCCGGTCTCCCGCGTGACAGGCGGGGATACTGACCACTATACTAACGAGGACTGCTTGCAAACCGTGGCGCTCAACCTAGGTGTCGTGGGGATCATGACTGCAATAGGAAGGCTTGATGGAGTTGCTGGGGATATTCCTTCTGGGCTCCTGCTTTGGTGTCTTGCCCCCTAGTCCTCAATCTCTAAGGGGCATTGCCCCTCCTTGGAGCACCTAGATTGACATGAAAAAGACAGGGACTTTGCCAATGTTGTGGTGACGGGGGCTACACGCATTGGAAAGCTCCCAAGCACACAACGCAGCTGAATGCTGCCTGAGATTGCTTCAAAAACCTTCCACTCTTCACAAGGCCTGAGGGCCCGAGGCAGACTCAGGCCAGTTCCTGGGCTTTTCGGTTGGGTGAACGAAGCGTCTTGCACCATGACTGGGAAAGTCATGTTGAGGCCACTCTTACCTTGAAGGCATAATATAACAATCTACCTTCCTCTGCTCGGTAGCGGATCCTTTGCTCGGGTAAGCTGAGATGTCCTACAGCATTTGACGTGCCATTAAAGCCAACGCAGACGTGGTCAAAAAGGAAAGGTAAACAAGGGCCTGGCCTGTACGGGGATCGAACCCGCGACCTTGGCGTTATTAGCACCACGCTCTAACCAACTGAGCTAACCGGCCACCTTTGGCCATGGTACTCACTCCTGTCACAGGATCGCGCGGGTCACCTCAAATGGTCCAGAAAATGTTCTCGTTTTAGGGTTGACTCGGAGGCCTTGCTTGGAAAAAAAAGGAAACGCCATCTCCCCGTCGGGGAATTGAACCCCGGTCTCCCGCGTGACAGGCGGGGATACTGACCACTATACTAACGAGGACTGCTTGCAAACCGTGGCGCTCAACCTAGGTGTCGTGGGGATCATGACTGCAATAGGAAGGCTTGATGGAGTTTCTGGGGATATTCCTTCTGGGCTCCTGCTTTGGTGTCTTGCCCCCTAGTCCTCAATCTCTAAGGGGCATTGCCCCTCCTTGGAGCACCTAGATTGACATGAAAAAGACAGGGACTTTGCCAATGTTGTGGTGACGGGGGCTACACGCATTGGAAAGCTCCCAAGCACACAACGCAGCTGAATGCTGCCTGAGATTGCTTCAAAAACCTTCCACTCTTCACAAGGCCTGAGGGCCCGAGGCAGACTCAGGCCAGTTCCTGGGCTTTTCGGTTGGGTGAACGAAGCGTCTTGCACCATGACTGGGAAAGTCATGTTGAGGCCACTCTTACCTTGAAGGCATAATATAACAATCTACCTTCCTCTGCTCGGTAGCGGATCCTTTGCTCGGGTAAGCTGAGATGTCCTACAGCATTTGACGTGCCATTAAAGCCAACGCAGACGTGGTCAAAAAGGAAAGGTAAACAAGGGCCTGGCCCGTACGGGGATCGAACCCGCGACCTTGGCGTTATTAGCACCACGCTCTAACCAACTGAGCTAACCGGCCACCTTTGGCCATGGTACTCACTCCTGTCACAGGATCGCGCGGGTCACCTCAAATGGTCCAGAAAATGTTCTCGTTTTAGGGTTGACTCGGAGGCCTTGCTTGGAAAAAAAAAGGAAACGCCATCTCCCCGTCGGGGAATTGAACCCCGGTCTCCCGCGTGACAGGCGGGGATACTGACCACTATACTAACGAGGACTGCTTGCAAACCGTGGCGCTCAACCTAGGTGTCGTGGGGATCATGACTGCAATAGGAAGGCTTGATGGAGTTGCTGGGGATATTCCTTCTGGGCTCCTGCTTTGGTGTCTTGCCCCCTAGTCCTCAGTCTCTAAGGGGCATTGCCCCTCCTTGGAGCACCTAGATTGACATGAAAAAGACAGGGACTTTGCCAATGTTGTGGTGACGGGGGCTACACGCATTGGAAAGCTCCCAAGCACACAACGCAGCTGAATGCTGCCTGAGATTGCTTCAAAAACCTTCCACTCTTCACAAGGCCTGAGGGCCCGAGGCAGACTCAGGCCAGTTCCTGGGCTTTTCGGTTGGGTGAACGAAGCGTCTTGCACCATGACTGGGAAAGTCATGTTGAGGCCACTCTTACCTTGAAGGCATAATATAACAATCTACCTTCCTCTGCTCGGTAGCGGATCCTTTGCTCGGGTAAGCTGAGATGTCCTACAGCATTTGACGTGCCATTAAAGCCAACGCAGACGTGGTCAAAAAGGAAAGGTAAACAAGGGCCTGGCCCGTACGGGGATCGAACCCGCGACCTTGGCGTTATTAGCACCACGCTCTAACCAACTGAGCTAACCGGCCACCTTTGGCCATGGTACTCACTCCTGTCACAGGATCGCGCGGGTCACCTCAAATGGTCCAGAAAATGTTCTCGTTTTAGGGTTGACTCGGAGGCCTTGCTTGGAAAAAAAAGGAAACGCCATCACCCCGTCGGGGAATTGAACCCCGGTCTCCCACGTGACAGGCGGGGATACTGACCACTATACTAACGAGGACTGCTTGCAAACCGTGGCGCTCAACCTAGGTGTCGTGGGGATCATGACTGCAATAGGAAGGCTTGATGGAGTTGCTGGGGATATTCCTTCTGGGCTCCTGCTTTGGTGTCTTGCCCCCTAGTCCTCAATCTCTAAGGGGCATTGCCCCTCCTTGGAGCACCTAGATTGACATGAAAAAGACAGGGACTTTGCCAATGTTGTGGTGACGGGGGCTACACGCATTGGAAAGCTCCCAAGCACACAACGCAGCTGAATGCTGCCTGAGATTGCTTCAAAAACCTTCCACTCTTCACAAGGCCTGAGGGCCCGAGGCAGACTCAGGCCAGTTCCTGGGCTTTTCGGTTGGGTGAACGAAGCGTCTTGCACCATGACTGGGAAAGTCATGTTGAGGCCACTCTTACCTTGAAGGCATAATATAACAATCTACCTTCCTCTGCTCGGTAGCGGATCCTTTGCTCGGGTAAGCTGAGATGTCCTACAGCATTTGACGTGCCATTAAAGCCAACGCAGACGTGGTCAAAAAGGAAAGGTAAACAAGGGCCTGGCCCGTACGGGGATCGAACCCGCGACCTTGGCGTTATTAGCACCACGCTCTAACCAACTGAGCTAACCGGCCACCTTTGGCCATGGTACTCACTCCTGTCACAGGATCGCGCGGGTCACCTCAAATGGTCCAGAAAATGTTCTCGTTTTAGGGTTGACTCGGAGGCCTTGCTTGGAAAAAAAAGGAAACGCCATCTCCCCGTCGGGGAATTGAACCCCGGTCTCCCGCGTGACAGGCGGGGATACTGACCACTATACTAACGAGGACTGCTTGCAAACCGTGGCGCTCAACCTAGGTGTCGTGGGGATCATGACTGCAATAGGAAGGCTTGATGGAGTTGCTGGGGATATTCCTTCTGGGCTCCTGCTTTGGTGTCTTGCCCCCTAGTCCTCAATCTCTAAGGGGCATTGCCCCTCCTTGGAGCACCTAGATTGACATGAAAAAGACAGGGACTTTGCCAATGTTGTGGTGACGGGGGCTACACGCATTGGAAAGCTCCCAAGCACACAACGCAGCTGAATGCTGCCTGAGATTGCTTCAAAAACCTTCCACTCTTCACAAGGCCTGAGGGCCCGAGGCAGACTCAGGCCAGTTCCTGGGCTTTTCGGTTGGGTGAATGAAGCGTCTTGCACCATGACTGGGAAAGTCATGTTGAGGCCACTCTTACCTTGAAGGCATAATATAACAATCTACCTTCCTCTGCTCGGTAGCGGATCCTTTGCTCGGGTAAGCTGAGATGTCCTACAGCATTTGACGTGCCATTAAAGCCAACGCAGACGTGGTCAAAAAGGAAAGGTAAACAAGGGCCTGGCCCGTACGGGGATCGAACCCGCGACCTTGGCGTTATTAGCACCACGCTCTAACCAACTGAGCTAACCGGCCACCTTTGGCCATGGTACTCACTCCTGTCACAGGATCGCGCGGGTCACCTCAAATGGTCCAGAAAATGTTCTCGTTTTAGGGTTGACTCGGAGGCCTTGCTTGGAAAAAAAAAGGAAACGCCATCTCCCCGTCGGGGAATTGAACCCCGGTCTCCCGCGTGACAGGCGGGGATACTGACCACTATACTAACGAGGACTGCTTGCAAACCGTGGCGCTCAACCTAGGTGTCGTGGGGATCATGACTGCAATAGGAAGGCTTGATGGAGTTGCTGGGGATATTCCTTCTGGGCTCCTGCTTTGGTGTCTTGCCCCCTAGTCCTCAGTCTCTAAGGGGCATTGCCCCTCCTTGGAGCACCTAGATTGACATGAAAAAGACAGGGACTTTGCCAATGTTGTGGTGACGGGGGCTACACGCATTGGAAAGCTCCCAAGCACACAACGCAGCTGAATGCTGCCTGAGATTGCTTCAAAAACCTTCCACTCTTCACAAGGCCTGAGGGCCCGAGGCAGACTCAGGCCAGTTCCTGGGCTTTTCGGTTGGGTGAACGAAGCGTCTTGCACCATGACTGGGAAAGTCATGTTGAGGCCACTCTTACCTTGAAGGCATAATATAACAATCTACCTTCCTCTGCTCGGTAGCGGATCCTTTGCTCGGGTAAGCTGAGATGTCCTACAGCATTTGACGTGCCATTAAAGCCAACGCAGACGTGGTCAAAAAGGAAAGGTAAACAAGGGCCTGGCCCGTACGGGGATCGAACCCGCGACCTTGGCGTTATTAGCACCACGCTCTAACCAACTGAGCTAACCGGCCACCTTTGGCCATGGTACTCACTCCTGTCACAGGATCGCGCGGGTCACCTCAAATGGTCCAGAAAATGTTCTCGTTTTAGGGTTGACTCGGAGGCCTTGCTTGGAAAAAAAAGGAAACGCCATCTCCCCGTCGGGGAATTGAACCCCGGTCTCCCGCGTGACAGGCGGGGATACTGACCACTATACTAACGAGGACTGCTTGCAAACCGTGGCGCTCAACCTAGGTGTCGTGGGGATCATGACTGCAATAGGAAGGCTTGATGGAGTTGCTGGGGATATTCCTTCTGGGCTCCTGCTTTGGTGTCTTGCCCCCTAGTCCTCAATCTCTAAGGGGCATTGCCCCTCCTTGGAGCACCTAGATTGACATGAAAAAGACAGGGACTTTGCCAATGTTGTGGTGACGGGGGCTACACGCATTGGAAAGCTCCCAAGCACACAACGCAGCTGAATGCTGCCTGAGATTGCTTCAAAAACCTTCCACTCTTCACAAGGCCTGAGGGCCCGAGGCAGACTCAGGCCAGTTCCTGGGCTTTTCGGTTGGGTGAACGAAGCGTCTTGCACCATGACTGGGAAAGTCATGTTGAGGCCACTCTTACCTTGAAGGCATAATATAACAATCTACCTTCCTCTGCTCGGTAGCGGATCCTTTGCTCGGGTAAGCTGAGATGTCCTACAGCATTTGACGTGCCATTAAAGCCAACGCAGACGTGGTCAAAAAGGAAAGGTAAACAAGGGCCTGGCCCGTACGGGGATCGAACCCGCGACCTTGGCGTTATTAGCACCACGCTCTAACCAACTGAGCTAACCGGCCACCTTTGGCCATGGTACTCACTCCTGTCACAGGATCGCGCGGGTCACCTCAAATGGTCCAGAAAATGTTCTCGTTTTAGGGTTGACTCGGAGGCCTTGCTTGGAAAAAAAAGGAAACGCCATCTCCCCGTCGGGGAATTGAACCCCGGTCTCCCGCGTGACAGGCGGGGATACTGACCACTATACTAACGAGGACTGCTTGCAAACCGTGGCGCTCAACCTAGGTGTCGTGGGGATCATGACTGCAATAGGAAGGCTTGATGGAGTTGCTGGGGATATTCCTTCTGGGCTCCTGCTTTGGTGTCTTGCCCCCTAGTCCTCAATCTCTAAGGGGCATTGCCCCTCCTTGGAGCACCTAGATTGACATGAAAAAGACAGGGACTTTGCCAATGTTGTGGTGACGGGGGCTACACGCATTGGAAAGCTCCCAAGCACACAACGCAGCTGAATGCTGCCTGAGATTGCTTCAAAAACCTTCCACTCTTCACAAGGCCTGAGGGCCCGAGGCAGACTCAGGCCAGTTCCTGGGCTTTTCGGTTGGGTGAACGAAGCGTCTTGCACCATGACTGGGAAAGTCATGTTGAGGCCACTCTTACCTTGAAGGCATAATATAACAATCTACCTTCCTCTGCTCGGTAGCGGATCCTTTGCTCGGGTAAGCTGAGATGTCCTACAGCATTTGACGTGCCATTAAAGCCAACGCAGACGTGGTCAAAAAGGAAAGGTAAACAAGGGCCTGGCCCGTACGGGGATCGAACCCGCGACCTTGGCGTTATTAGCACCACGCTCTAACCAACTGAGCTAACCGGCCACCTTTGGCCATGGTACTCACTCCTGTCACAGGATCGCGCGGGTCACCTCAAATGGTCCAGAAAATGTTCTCGTTTTAGGGTTGACTCGGAGGCCTTGCTTGGAAAAAAAAGGAAACGCCATCTCCCCGTCGGGGAATTGAACCCCGGTCTCCCGCGTGACAGGCGGGGATACTGACCACTATACTAACGAGGACTGCTTGCAAACCGTGGCGCTCAACCTAGGTGTCGTGGGGATCATGACTGCAATAGGAAGGCTTGATGGAGTTGCTGGGGATATTCCTTCTGGGCTCCTGCTTTGGTGTCTTGCCCCCTAGTCCTCAATCTCTAAGGGGCATTGCCCCTCCTTGGAGCACCTAGATTGACATGAAAAAGACAGGGACTTTGCCAATGTTGTGGTGACGGGGGCTACACGCATTGGAAAGCTCCCAAGCACACAACGCAGCTGAATGCTGCCTGAGATTGCTTCAAAAACCTTCCACTCTTCACAAGGCCTGAGGGCCCGAGGCAGACTCAGGCCAGTTCCTGGGCTTTTCGGTTGGGTGAACGAAGCGTCTTGCACCATGACTGGGAAAGTCATGTTGAGGCCACTCTTACCTTGAAGGCATAATATAACAATCTACCTTCCTCTGCTCGGTAGCGGATCCTTTGCTCGGGTAAGCTGAGATGTCCTACAGCATTTGACGTGCCATTAAAGCCAACGCAGACGTGGTCAAAAAGGAAAGGTAAACAAGGGCCTGGCCCGTACGGGGATCGAACCCGCGACCTTGGCGTTATTAGCACCACGCTCTAACCAACTGAGCTAACCGGCCACCTTTGGCCATGGTACTCACTCCTGTCACAGGATCGCGCGGGTCACCTCAAATGGTCCAGAAAATGTTCTCGTTTTAGGGTTGACTCGGAGGCCTTGCTTGGAAAAAAAAAGAAACGCCATCTCCCCGTCGGGGAATTGAACCCCGGTCTCCCGCGTGACAGGCGGGGATACTGACCACTATACTAACGAGGACTGCTTGCAAACCGTGGCGCTCAACCTAGGTGTCGTGGGGATCATGACTGCAATAGGAAGGCTTGATGGAGTTGCTGGGGATATTCCTTCTGGGCTCCTGCTTTGGTGTCTTGCCCCCTAGTCCTCAATCTCTAAGGGGCATTGCCCCTCCTTGGAGCACCTAGATTGACATGAAAAAGACAGGGACTTTGCCAATGTTGTGGTGACGGGGGCTACACGCATTGGAAAGCTCCCAAGCACACAACGCAGCTGAATGCTGCCTGAGATTGCTTCAAAAACCTTCCACTCTTCACAAGGCCTGAGGGCCCGAGGCAGACTCAGGCCAGTTCCTGGGCTTTTCGGTTGGGTGAACGAAGCGTCTTGCACCATGACTGGGAAAGTCATGTTGAGGCCACTCTTACCTTGAAGGCATAATATAACAATCTACCTTCCTCTGCTCGGTAGCGGATCCTTTGCTCGGGTAAGCTGAGATGTCCTACAGCATTTGACGTGCCATTAAAGCCAACGCAGACGTGGTCAAAAAGGAAAGGTAAACAAGGGCCTGGCCCGTACGGGGATCGAACCCGCGACCTTGGCGTTATTAGCACCACGCTCTAACCAACTGAGCTAACCGGCCACCTTTGGCCATGGTACTCACTCCTGTCACAGGATCGCGCGGGTCACCTCAAATGGTCCAGAAAATGTTCTCGTTTTAGGGTTGACTCGGAGGCCTTGCTTGGAAAAAAAAGGAAACGCCATCTCCCCGTCGGGGAATTGAACCCCGGTCTCCCGCGTGACAGGCGGGGATACTGACCACTATACTAACGAGGACTGCTTGCAAACCGTGGCGCTCAACCTAGGTGTCGTGGGGATCATGACTGCAATAGGAAGGCTTGATGGAGTTGCTGGGGATATTCCTTCTGGGCTCCTGCTTTGGTGTCTTGCCCCCTAGTCCTCAATCTCTAAGGGGCATTGCCCCTCCTTGGAGCACCTAGATTGACATGAAAAAGACAGGGACTTTGCCAATGTTGTGGTGACGGGGGCTACACGCATTGGAAAGCTCCCAAGCACACAACGCAGCTGAATGCTGCCTGAGATTGCTTCAAAAACCTTCCACTCTTCACAAGGCCTGAGGGCCCGAGGCAGACTCAGGCCAGTTCCTGGGCTTTTCGGTTGGGTGAACGAAGCGTCTTGCACCATGACTGGGAAAGTCATGTTGAGGCCACTCTTACCTTGAAGGCATAATATAACAATCTACCTTCCTCTGCTCGGTAGCGGATCCTTTGCTCGGGTAAGCTGAGATGTCCTACAGCATTTGACGTGCCATTAAAGCCAACGCAGACGTGGTCAAAAAGGAAAGGTAAACAAGGGCCTGGCCCGTACGGGGATCGAACCCGCGACCTTGGCGTTATTAGCACCACGCTCTAACCAACTGAGCTAACCGGCCACCTTTGGCCATGGTACTCACTCCTGTCACAGGATCGCGCGGGTCACCTCAAATGGTCCAGAAAATGTTCTCGTTTTAGGGTTGACTCGGAGGCCTTGCTTGGAAAAAAAAGGAAACGCCATCTCCCCGTCGGGGAATTGAACCCCGGTCTCCCGCGTGACAGGCGGGGATACTGACCACTATACTAACGAGGACTGCTTGCAAACCGTGGCGCTCAACCTAGGTGTCGTGGGGATCATGACTGCAATAGGAAGGCTTGATGGAGTTGCTGGGGATATTCCTTCTGGGCTCCTGCTTTGGTGTCTTGCCCCCTAGTCCTCAATCTCTAAGGGGCATTGCCCCTCCTTGGAGCACCTAGATTGACATGAAAAAGACAGGGACTTTGCCAATGTTGTGGTGACGGGGGCTACACGCATTGGAAAGCTCCCAAGCACACAACGCAGCTGAATGCTGCCTGAGATTGCTTCAAAAACCTTCCACTCTTCACAAGGCCTGAGGGCCCGAGGCAGACTCAGGCCAGTTCCTGGGCTTTTCGGTTGGGTGAACGAAGCGTCTTGCACCATGACTGGGAAAGTCATGTTGAGGCCACTCTTACCTTGAAGGCATAATATAACAATCTACCTTCCTCTGCTCGGTAGCGGATCCTTTGCTCGGGTAAGCTGAGATGTCCTACAGCATTTGACGTGCCATTAAAGCCAACGCAGACGTGGTCAAAAAGGAAAGGTAAACAAGGGCCTGGCCCGTACGGGGATCGAACCCGCGACCTTGGCGTTATTAGCACCACGCTCTAACCAACTGAGCTAACCGGCCACCTTTGGCCATGGTACTCACTCCTGTCACAGGATCGCGCGGGTCACCTCAAATGGTCCAGAAAATGTTCTCGTTTTAGGGTTGACTCGGAGGCCTTGCTTGGAAAAAAAAGGAAACGCCATCTCCCCGTCGGGGAATTGAACCCCGGTCTCCCGCGTGACAGGCGGGGATACTGACCACTATACTAACGAGGACTGCTTGCAAACCGTGGCGCTCAACCTAGGTGTCGTGGGGATCATGACTGCAATAGGAAGGCTTGATGGAGTTGCTGGGGATATTCCTTCTGGGCTCCTGCTTTGGTGTCTTGCCCCCTAGTCCTCAATCTCTAAGGGGCATTGCCCCTCCTTGGAGCACCTAGATTGACATGAAAAAGACAGGGACTTTGCCAATGTTGTGGTGACGGGGGCTACACGCATTGGAAAGCTCCCAAGCACACAACGCAGCTGAATGCTGCCTGAGATTGCTTCAAAAACCTTCCACTCTTCACAAGGCCTGAGGGCCCGAGGCAGACTCAGGCCAGTTCCTGGGCTTTTCGGTTGGGTGAACGAAGCGTCTTGCACCATGACTGGGAAAGTCATGTTGAGGCCACTCTTACCTTGAAGGCATAATATAACAATCTACCTTCCTCTGCTCGGTAGCGGATCCTTTGCTCGGGTAAGCTGAGATGTCCTACAGCATTTGACGTGCCATTAAAGCCAACGCAGACGTGGTCAAAAAGGAAAGGTAAACAAGGGCCTGGCCCGTACGGGGATCGAACCCGCGACCTTGGCGTTATTAGCACCACGCTCTAACCAACTGAGCTAACCGGCCACCTTTGGCCATGGTACTCACTCCTGTCACAGGATCGCGCGGGTCACCTCAAATGGTCCAGAAAATGTTCTCGTTTTAGGGTTGACTCGGAGGCCTTGCTTGGAAAAAAAAAGAAACGCCATCTCCCCGTCGGGGAATTGAACCCCGGTCTCCCGCGTGACAGGCGGGGATACTGACCACTATACTAACGAGGACTGCTTGCAAACCGTGGCGCTCAACCTAGGTGTCGTGGGGATCATGACTGCAATAGGAAGGCTTGATGGAGTTGCTGGGGATATTCCTTCTGGGCTCCTGCTTTGGTGTCTTGCCCCCTAGTCCTCAATCTCTAAGGGGCATTGCCCCTCCTTGGAGCACCTAGATTGACATGAAAAAGACAGGGACTTTGCCAATGTTGTGGTGACGGGGGCTACACGCATTGGAAAGCTCCCAAGCACACAACGCAGCTGAATGCTGCCTGAGATTGCTTCAAAAACCTTCCACTCTTCACAAGGCCTGAGGGCCCGAGGCAGACTCAGGCCAGTTCCTGGGCTTTTCGGTTGGGTGAACGAAGCGTCTTGCACCATGACTGGGAAAGTCATGTTGAGGCCACTCTTACCTTGAAGGCATAATATAACAATCTACCTTCCTCTGCTCGGTAGCGGATCCTTTGCTCGGGTAAGCTGAGATGTCCTACAGCATTTGACGTGCCATTAAAGCCAACGCAGACGTGGTCAAAAAGGAAAGGTAAACAAGGGCCTGGCCCGTACGGGGATCGAACCCGCGACCTTGGCGTTATTAGCACCACGCTCTAACCAACTGAGCTAACCGGCCACCTTTGGCCATGGTACTCACTCCTGTCACAGGATCGCGCGGGTCACCTCAAATGGTCCAGAAAATGTTCTCGTTTTAGGGTTGACTCGGAGGCCTTGCTTGGAAAAAAAAGGAAACGCCATCTCCCCGTCGGGGAATTGAACCCCGGTCTCCCGCGTGACAGGCGGGGACACTGACCACTATACTAACGAGGACTGCTTGCAAACCGTGGCGCTCAACCTAGGTGTCGTGGGGATCATGACTGCAATAGGAAGGCTTGATGGAGTTGCTGGGGATATTCCTTCTGGGCTCCTGCTTTGGTGTCTTGCCCCCTAGTCCTCAATCTCTAAGGGGCATTGCCCCTCCTTGGAGCACCTAGATTGACATGAAAAAGACAGGGACTTTGCCAATGTTGTGGTGACGGGGGCTACACGCATTGGAAAGCTCCCAAGCACACAACGCAGCTGAATGCTGCCTGAGATTGCTTCAAAAACCTTCCACTCTTCACAAGGCCTGAGGGCCCGAGGCAGACTCAGGCCAGTTCCTGGGCTTTTCGGTTGGGTGAACGAAGCGTCTTGCACCATGACTGGGAAAGTCATGTTGAGGCCACTCTTACCTTGAAGGCATAATATAACAATCTACCTTCCTCTGCTCGGTAGCGGATCCTTTGCTCGGGTAAGCTGAGATGTCCTACAGCATTTGACGTGCCATTAAAGCCAACGCAGACGTGGTCAAAAAGGAAAGGTAAACAAGGGCCTGGCCCGTACGGGGATCGAACCCGCGACCTTGGCGTTATTAGCACCACGCTCTAACCAACTGAGCTAACCGGCCACCTTTGGCCATGGTACTCACTCCTGTCACAGGATCGCGCGGGTCACCTCAAATGGTCCAGAAAATGTTCTCGTTTTAGGGTTGACTCGGAGGCCTTGCTTGGAAAAAAAAGGAAACGCCATCTCCCCGTCGGGGAATTGAACCCCGGTCTCCCGCGTGACAGGCGGGGATACTGACCACTATACTAACGAGGACTGCTTGCAAACCGTGGCGCTCAACCTAGGTGTCGTGGGGATCATGACTGCAATAGGAAGGCTTGATGGAGTTGCTGGGGATATTCCTTCTGGGCTCCTGCTTTGGTGTCTTGCCCCCTAGTCCTCAATCTCTAAGGGGCATTGCCCCTCCTTGGAGCACCTAGATTGACATGAAAAAGACAGGGACTTTGCCAATGTTGTGGTGACGGGGGCTACACGCATTGGAAAGCTCCCAAGCACACAACGCAGCTGAATGCTGCCTGAGATTGCTTCAAAAACCTTCCACTCTTCACAAGGCCTGAGGGCCCGAGGCAGACTCAGGCCAGTTCCTGGGCTTTTCGGTTGGGTGAACGAAGCGTCTTGCACCATGACTGGGAAAGTCATGTTGAGGCCACTCTTACCTTGAAGGCATAATATAACAATCTACCTTCCTCTGCTCGGTAGCGGATCCTTTGCTCGGGTAAGCTGAGATGTCCTACAGCATTTGACGTGCCATTAAAGCCAACGCAGACGTGGTCAAAAAGGAAAGGTAAACAAGGGCCTGGCCCGTACGGGGATCGAACCCGCGACCTTGGCGTTATTAGCACCACGCTCTAACCAACTGAGCTAACCGGCCACCTTTGGCCATGGTACTCACTCCTGTCACAGGATCGCGCGGGTCACCTCAAATGGTCCAGAAAATGTTCTCGTTTTAGGGTTGACTCGGAGGCCTTGCTTGGAAAAAAAAGGAAACGCCATCTCCCCGTCGGGGAATTGAACCCCGGTCTCCCGCGTGACAGGCGGGGATACTGACCACTATACTAACGAGGACTGCTTGCAAACCGTGGCGCTCAACCTAGGTGTCGTGGGGATCATGACTGCAATAGGAAGGCTTGATGGAGTTGCTGGGGATATTCCTTCTGGGCTCCTGCTTTGGTGTCTTGCCCCCTAGTCCTCAATCTCTAAGGGGCATTGCCCCTCCTTGGAGCACCTAGATTGACATGAAAAAGACAGGGACTTTGCCAATGTTGTGGTGACGGGGGCTACACGCATTGGAAAGCTCCCAAGCACACAACGCAGCTGAATGCTGCCTGAGATTGCTTCAAAAACCTTCCACTCTTCACAAGGCCTGAGGGCCCGAGGCAGACTCAGGCCAGTTCCTGGGCTTTTCGGTTGGGTGAACGAAGCGTCTTGCACCATGACTGGGAAAGTCATGTTGAGGCCACTCTTACCTTGAAGGCATAATATAACAATCTACCTTCCTCTGCTCGGTAGCGGATCCTTTGCTCGGGTAAGCTGAGATGTCCTACAGCATTTGACGTGCCATTAAAGCCAACGCAGACGTGGTGAAAAAGGAAAGGTAAACAAGGGCCTGGCCCGTACGGGGATCGAACCCGCGACCTTGGCGTTATTAGCACCACGCTCTAACCAACTGAGCTAACCGGCCACCTTTGGCCATGGTACTCACTCCTGTCACAGGATCGCGCGGGTCACCTCAAATGGTCCAGAAAATGTTCTCGTTTTAGGGTTGACTCGGAGGCCTTGCTTGGAAAAAAAAAGAAACGCCATCTCCCCGTCGGGGAATTGAACCCCGGTCTCCCGCGTGACAGGCGGGGATACTGACCACTATACTAACGAGGACTGCTTGCAAACCGTGGCGCTCAACCTAGGTGTCGTGGGGATCATGACTGCAATAGGAAGGCTTGATGGAGTTGCTGGGGATATTCCTTCTGGGCTCCTGCTTTGGTGTCTTGCCCCCTAGTCCTCAATCTCTAAGGGGCATTGCCCCTCCTTGGAGCACCTAGATTGACATGAAAAAGACAGGGACTTTGCCAATGTTGTGGTGACGGGGGCTACACGCATTGGAAAGCTCCCAAGCACACAACGCAGCTGAATGCTGCCTGAGATTGCTTCAAAAACCTTCCACTCTTCACAAGGCCTGAGGGCCCGAGGCAGACTCAGGCCAGTTCCTGGGCTTTTCGGTTGGGTGAACGAAGCGTCTTGCACCATGACTGGGAAAGTCATGTTGAGGCCACTCTTACCTTGAAGGCATAATATAACAATCTACCTTCCTCTGCTCGGTAGCGGATCCTTTGCTCGGGTAAGCTGAGATGTCCTACAGCATTTGACGTGCCATTAAAGCCAACGCAGACGTGGTCAAAAAGGAAAGGTAAACAAGGGCCTGGCCCGTACGGGGATCGAACCCGCGACCTTGGCGTTATTAGCACCACGCTCTAACCAACTGAGCTAACCGGCCACCTTTGGCCATGGTACTCACTCCTGTCACAGGATCGCGCGGGTCACCTCAAATGGTCCAGAAAATGTTCTCGTTTTAGGGTTGACTCGGAGGCCTTGCTTGGAAAAAAAAGGAAACGCCATCTCCCCGTCGGGGAATTGAACCCCGGTCTCCCGCGTGACAGGCGGGGATACTGACCACTATACTAACGAGGACTGCTTGCAAACCGTGGCGCTCAACCTAGGTGTCGTGGGGATCATGACTGCAATAGGAAGGCTTGATGGAGTTGCTGGGGATATTCCTTCTGGGCTCCTGCTTTGGTGTCTTGCCCCCTAGTCCTCAATCTCTAAGGGGCATTGCCCCTCCTTGGAGCACCTAGATTGACATGAAAAAGACAGGGACTTTGCCAATGTTGTGGTGACGGGGGCTACACGCATTGGAAAGCTCCCAAGCACACAACGCAGCTGAATGCTGCCTGAGATTGCTTCAAAAACCTTCCACTCTTCACAAGGCCTGAGGGCCCGAGGCAGACTCAGGCCAGTTCCTGGGCTTTTCGGTTGGGTGAACGAAGCGTCTTGCACCATGACTGGGAAAGTCATGTTGAGGCCACTCTTACCTTGAAGGCATAATATAACAATCTACCTTCCTCTGCTCGGTAGCGGATCCTTTGCTCGGGTAAGCTGAGATGTCCTACAGCATTTGACGTGCCATTAAAGCCAACGCAGACGTGGTCAAAAAGGAAAGGTAAACAAGGGCCTGGCCCGTACGGGGATCGAACCCGCGACCTTGGCGTTATTAGCACCACGCTCTAACCAACTGAGCTAACCGGCCACCTTTGGCCATGGTACTCACTCCTGTCACAGGATCGCGCGGGTCACCTCAAATGGTCCAGAAAATGTTCTCGTTTTAGGGTTGACTCGGAGGCCTTGCTTGGAAAAAAAAGGAAACGCCATCTCCCCGTCGGGGAATTGAACCCCGGTCTCCCGCGTGACAGGCGGGGATACTGACCACTATACTAACGAGGACTGCTTGCAAACCGTGGCGCTCAACCTAGGTGTCGTGGGGATCATGACTGCAATAGGAAGGCTTGATGGAGTTGCTGGGGATATTCCTTCTGGGCTCCTGCTTTGGTGTCTTGCCCCCTAGTCCTCAATCTCTAAGGGGCATTGCCCCTCCTTGGAGCACCTAGATTGACATGAAAAAGACAGGGACTTTGCCAATGTTGTGGTGACGGGGGCTACACGCATTGGAAAGCTCCCAAGCACACAACGCAGCTGAATGCTGCCTGAGATTGCTTCAAAAACCTTCCACTCTTCACAAGGCCTGAGGGCCCGAGGCAGACTCAGGCCAGTTCCTGGGCTTTTCGGTTGGGTGAACGAAGCGTCTTGCACCATGACTGGGAAAGTCATGTTGAGGCCACTCTTACCTTGAAGGCATAATATAACAATCTACCTTCCTCTGCTCGGTAGCGGATCCTTTGCTCGGGTAAGCTGAGATGTCCTACAGCATTTGACGTGCCATTAAAGCCAACGCAGACGTGGTGAAAAAGGAAAGGTAAACAAGGGCCTGGCCCGTACGGGGATCGAACCCGCGACCTTGGCGTTATTAGCACCACGCTCTAACCAACTGAGCTAACCGGCCACCTTTGGCCATGGTACTCACTCCTGTCACAGGATCGCGCGGGTCACCTCAAATGGTCCAGAAAATGTTCTCGTTTTAGGGTTGACTCGGAGGCCTTGCTTGGAAAAAAAAAGAAACGCCATCTCCCCGTCGGGGAATTGAACCCCGGTCTCCCGCGTGACAGGCGGGGATACTGACCACTATACTAACGAGGACTGCTTGCAAACCGTGGCGCTCAACCTAGGTGTCGTGGGGATCATGACTGCAATAGGAAGGCTTGATGGAGTTGCTGGGGATATTCCTTCTGGGCTCCTGCTTTGGTGTCTTGCCCCCTAGTCCTCAATCTCTAAGGGGCATTGCCCCTCCTTGGAGCACCTAGATTGACATGAAAAAGACAGGGACTTTGCCAATGTTGTGGTGACGGGGGCTACACGCATTGGAAAGCTCCCAAGCACACAACGCAGCTGAATGCTGCCTGAGATTGCTTCAAAAACCTTCCACTCTTCACAAGGCCTGAGGGCCCGAGGCAGACTCAGGCCAGTTCCTGGGCTTTTCGGTTGGGTGAACGAAGCGTCTTGCACCATGACTGGGAAAGTCATGTTGAGGCCACTCTTACCTTGAAGGCATAATATAACAATCTACCTTCCTCTGCTCGGTAGCGGATCCTTTGCTCGGGTAAGCTGAGATGTCCTACAGCATTTGACGTGCCATTAAAGCCAACGCAGACGTGGTCAAAAAGGAAAGGTAAACAAGGGCCTGGCCCGTACGGGGATCGAACCCGCGACCTTGGCGTTATTAGCACCACGCTCTAACCAACTGAGCTAACCGGCCACCTTTGGCCATGGTACTCACTCCTGTCACAGGATCGCGCGGGTCACCTCAAATGGTCCAGAAAATGTTCTCGTTTTAGGGTTGACTCGGAGGCCTTGCTTGGAAAAAAAAGGAAACGCCATCTCCCCGTCGGGGAATTGAACCCCGGTCTCCCGCGTGACAGGCGGGGACACTGACCACTATACTAACGAGGACTGCTTGCAAACCGTGGCGCTCAACCTAGGTGTCGTGGGGATCATGACTGCAATAGGAAGGCTTGATGGAGTTGCTGGGGATATTCCTTCTGGGCTCCTGCTTTGGTGTCTTGCCCCCTAGTCCTCAATCTCTAAGGGGCATTGCCCCTCCTTGGAGCACCTAGATTGACATGAAAAAGACAGGGACTTTGCCAATGTTGTGGTGACGGGGGCTACATGCATTGGAAAGCTCCCAAGCACACAACGCAGCTGAATGCTGCCTGAGATTGCTTCAAAAACCTTCCACTCTTCACAAGGCCTGAGGGCCCGAGGCAGACTCAGGCCAGTTCCTGGGCTTTTCGGTTGGGTGAACGAAGCGTCTTGCACCATGACTGGGAAAGTCATGTTGAGGCCACTCTTACCTTGAAGGCATAATATAACAATCTACCTTCCTCTGCTCGGTAGCGGATCCTTTGCTCGGGTAAGCTGAGATGTCCTACAGCATTTGACGTGCCATTAAAGCCAACGCAGACGTGGTCAAAAAGGAAAGGTAAACAAGGGCCTGGCCCGTATGGGGATCGAACCCGCGACCTTGGCGTTATTAGCACCACGCTCTAACCAACTGAGCTAACCGGCCACCTTTGGCCATGGTACTCACTCCTGTCACAGGATCGCGCGGGTCACCTCAAATGGTCCAGAAAATGTTCTCGTTTTAGGGTTGACTCGGAGGCCTTGCTTGGAAAAAAAAGGAAACGCCATCTCCCCGTCGGGGAATTGAACCCCGGTCTCCCGCGTGACAGGCAGGCGGGGATACTGACCACTATACTAACGAGGACTGCTTGCAAACCGTGGCGCTCAACCTAGGTGTCGTGGGGATCATGACTGCAATAGGAAGGCTTGATGGAGTTGCTGGGGATATTCCTTCTGGGCTCCTGCTTTGGTGTCTTGCCCCCTAGTCCTCAATCTCTAAGGGGCATTGCCCCTCCTTGGAGCACCTAGATTGACATGAAAAAGACAGGGACTTTGCCAATGTTGTGGTGACGGGGGCTACACGCATTGGAAAGCTCCCAAGCACACAACGCAGCTGAATGCTGCCTGAGATTGCTTCAAAAACCTTCCACTCTTCACAAGGCCTGAGGGCCCGAGGCAGACTCAGGCCAGTTCCTGGGCTTTTCGGTTGGGTGAACGAAGCGTCTTGCACCATGACTGGGAAAGTCATGTTGAGGCCACTCTTACCTTGAAGGCATAATATAACAATCTACCTTCCTCTGCTCGGTAGCGGATCCTTTGCTCGGGTAAGCTGAGATGTCCTACAGCATTTGACGTGCCATTAAAGCCAACGCAGACGTGGTCAAAAAGGAAAGGTAAACAAGGGCCTGGCCCGTACGGGGATCGAACCCGCGACCTTGGCGTTGTTAGCACCACGCTCTAACCAACTGAGCTAACCGGCCACCTTTGGCCATGGTACTCACTCCTGTCACAGGATCGCGCGGGTCACCTCAAATGGTCCAGAAAATGTTCTCGTTTTAGGGTTGACTCGGAGGCCTTGCTTGGAAAAAAAAGGAAACGCCATCTCCCCGTCGGGGAATTGAACCCCGGTCTCCCGCGTGACAGGCGGGGATACTGACCACTATACTAACGAGGACTGCTTGCAAACCGTGGCGCTCAACCTAGGTGTCGTGGGGATCATGACTGCAATAGGAAGGCTTGATGGAGTTGCTGGGGATATTCCTTCTGGGCTCCTGCTTTGGTGTCTTGCCCCCTAGTCCTCAATCTCTAAGGGGCATTGCCCCTCCTTGGAGCACCTAGATTGACATGAAAAAGACAGGGACTTTGCCAATGTTGTGGTGACGGGGGCTACACGCATTGGAAAGCTCCCAAGCACACAATGCAGCTGAATGCTGCCTGAGATTGCTTCAAAAACCTTCCACTCTTCACAAGGCCTGAGGGCCCGAGGCAGACTCAGGCCAGTTCCTGGGCTTTTCGGTTGGGTGAACGAAGCGTCTTGCACCATGACTGGGAAAGTCATGTTGAGGCCACTCTTACCTTGAAGGCATAATATAACAATCTACCTTCCTCTGCTCGGTAGCGGATCCTTTGCTCGGGTAAGCTGAGATGTCCTACAGCATTTGACGTGCCATTAAAGCCAACGCAGACGTGGTGAAAAAGGAAAGGTAAACAAGGGCCTGGCCCGTACGGGGATCGAACCCGCGACCTTGGCGTTATTAGCACCACGCTCTAACCAACTGAGCTAACCGGCCACCTTTGGCCATGGTACTCACTCCTGTCACAGGATCGCGCGGGTCACCTCAAATGGTCCAGAAAATGTTCTCGTTTTAGGGTTGACTCGGAGGCCTTGCTTGGAAAAAAAAGGAAACGCCATCTCCCCGTCGGGGAATTGAACCCCGGTCTCCCGCGTGACAGGCGGGGATACTGACCACTATACTAACGAGGACTGCTTGCAAACCGTGGCGCTCAACCTAGGTGTCGTGGGGATCATGACTGCAATAGGAAGGCTTGATGGAGTTGCTGGGGATATTCCTTCTGGGCTCCTGCTTTGGTGTCTTGCCCCCTAGTCCTCAATCTCTAAGGGGCATTGCCCCTCCTTGGAGCACCTAGATTGACATGAAAAAGACAGGGACTTTGCCAATGTTGTGGTGACGGGGGCTACACGCATTGGAAAGCTCCCAAGCACACAACGCAGCTGAATGCTGCCTGAGATTGCTTCAAAAACCTTCCACTCTTCACAAGGCCTGAGGGCCCGAGGCAGACTCAGGCCAGTTCCTGGGCTTTTCGGTTGGGTGAACGAAGCGTCTTGCACCATGACTGGGAAAGTCATGTTGAGGCCACTCTTACCTTGAAGGCATAATATAACAATCTACCTTCCTCTGCTCGGTAGCGGATCCTTTGCTCGGGTAAGCTGAGATGTCCTACAGCATTTGACGTGCCATTAAAGCCAACGCAGACGTGGTCAAAAAGGAAAGGTAAACAAGGGCCTGGCCCGTACGGGGATCGAACCCGCGACCTTGGCGTTATTAGCACCACGCTCTAACCAACTGAGCTAACCGGCCACCTTTGGCCATGGTACTCACTCCTGTCACAGGATCGCGCGGGTCACCTCAAATGGTCCAGAAAATGTTCTCGTTTTAGGGTTGACTCGGAGGCCTTGCTTGGAAAAAAAAGGAAACGCCATCTCCCCGTTGGGGAATTGAACCCCGGTCTCCCGTGTGACAGGCGGGGATACTGACCACTATACTAACGAGGACTGCTTGCAAGCCGTGGCGCTCAACCTAGGTGTCGTGGGGATCATGACTGCAATAGGAAGGCTTGATGGAGTTGCTGGGGATATTCCTTCTGGGCTCCTGCTTTGGTGTCTTGCCCCCTAGTCCTCAATCTCTAAGGGGCAACAAGGGCCTGGCCCGTACGGGGATCGAACCCGCGACCTTGGCGTTATTAGCACCACGCTCTAACCAACTGAGCTAACCGGCCACCTTTGGCCATGGTACTCACTCCTGTCACAGGATCGCGCGGGTCACCTCAAATGGTCCAGAAAATGTTCTCGTTTTAGGGTTGACTCGGAGGCCTTGCTTGGAAAAAAAAGGAAACGCCATCTCCCCGTCGGGGAATTGAACCCCGGTCTCCCGCGTGACAGGCGGGGATACTGACCACTATACTAACGAGGACTGCTTGCAAGCCGTGGCGCTCAACCTAGGTGTCGTGGGGATCATGACTGCAATAGGAAGGCTTGATGGAGTTGCTGGGGATATTCCTTCTGGGCTCCTGCTTTGGTGTCTTGCCCCCTAGTCCTCAATCTCTAAGGGGCATTGCCCCTCCTTGGAGCACCTAGATTGACATGAAAAAGACAGGGACTTTGCCAATGTTGTGGTGACGGGGGCTACACGCATTGGAAAGCTCCCAAGCACACAACGCAGCTGAATGCTGCCTGAGATTGCTTCAAAAACCTTCCACTCTTCACAAGGCCTGAGGGCCCGAGGCAGACTCAGGCCAGTTCCTGGGCTTTTCGGTTGGGTGAACGAAGCGTCTTGCACCATGACTGGGAAAGTCATGTTGAGGCCACTCTTACCTTGAAGGCATAATATAACAATCTACCTTCCTCTGCTCGGTAGCGGATCCTTTGCTCGGGTAAGCTGAGATGTCCTACAGCATTTGACGTGCCATTAAAGCCAACGCAGACGTGGTGAAAAAGGAAAGGTAAACAAGGGCCTGGCCCGTACGGGGATCGAACCCGCGACCTTGGCGTTATTAGCACCACGCTCTAACCAACTGAGCTAACCGGCCACCTTTGGCCATGGTACTCACTCCTGTCACAGGATCGCGCGGGTCACCTCAAATGGTCCAGAAAATGTTCTCGTTTTAGGGTTGACTCGGAGGCCTTGCTTGGAAAAAAAAGGAAACGCCATCTCCCCGTCGGGGAATTGAACCCCGGTCTCCCGCGTGACAGGCGGGGATACTGACCACTATACTAACGAGGACTGCTTGCAAACCGTGGCGCTCAACCTAGGTGTCGTGGGGATCATGACTGCAATAGGAAGGCTTGATGGAGTTGCTGGGGATATTCCTTCTGGGCTCCTGCTTTGGTGTCTTGCCCCCTAGTCCTCAATCTCTAAGGGGCATTGCCCCTCCTTGGAGCACCTAGATTGACATGAAAAAGACAGGGACTTTGCCAATGTTGTGGTGACGGGGGCTACACGCATTGGAAAGCTCCCAAGCACACAACGCAGCTGAATGCTGCCTGAGATTGCTTCAAAAACCTTCCACTCTTCACAAGGCCTGAGGGCCCGAGGCAGACTCAGGCCAGTTCCTGGGCTTTTCGGTTGGGTGAACGAAGCGTCTTGCACCATGACTGGGAAAGTCATGTTGAGGCCACTCTTACCTTGAAGGCATAATATAACAATCTACCTTCCTCTGCTCGGTAGCGGATCCTTTGCTCGGGTAAGCTGAGATGTCCTACAGCATTTGACGTGCCATTAAAGCCAACGCAGACGTGGTCAAAAAGGAAAGGTAAACAAGGGCCTGGCCCGTACGGGGATCGAACCCGCGACCTTGGCGTTATTAGCACCACGCTCTAACCAACTGAGCTAACCGGCCACCTTTGGCCATGGTACTCACTCCTGTCACAGGATCGCGCGGGTCACCTCAAATGGTCCAGAAAATGTTCTCGTTTTAGGGTTGACTCGGAGGCCTTGCTTGGAAAAAAAAGGAAACGCCATCTCCCCGTCGGGGAATTGAACCCCGGTCTCCCGCGTGACAGGCGGGGATACTGACCACTATACTAACGAGGACTGCTTGCAAGCCGTGGCGCTCAACCTAGGTGTCGTGGGGATCATGACTGCAATAGGAAGGCTTGATGGAGTTGCTGGGGATATTCCTTCTGGGCTCCTGCTTTGGTGTCTTGCCCCCTAGTCCTCAATCTCTAAGGGGCAACAAGGGCCTGGCCCGTACGGGGATCGAACCCGCGACCTTGGCGTTATTAGCACCACGCTCTAACCAACTGAGCTAACCGGCCACCTTTGGCCATGGTACTCACTCCTGTCACAGGATCGCGCGGGTCACCTCAAATGGTCCAGAAAATGTTCTCGTTTTAGGGTTGACTCGGAGGCCTTGCTTGGAAAAAAAAGGAAACGCCATCTCCCCGTCGGGGAATTGAACCCCGGTCTCCCGCGTGACAGGCGGGGATACTGACCACTATACTAACGAGGACTGCTTGCAGGCCGGCCCTCAATCTAGGTGTCGTGGGGATCATGACTGCAATAGGAAGGCTTGATGGAGTTGCTGGGGATATTCCTTCTGGGCTCCTGCTTTGGTGTCTTGCCCCCTAGTCCTCAATCTCTAAGGGGCATTGCCCCTCCTTGGAGCACCTAGATTGACATGAAAAAGACAGGGACTTTGCCAATGTTGTGGTGACGGGGGCTACACGCATTGGAAAGCTCCCAAGCACACAACGCAGCTGAATGCTGCCTGAGATTGCTTCAAAAACCTTCCACTCTTCACAAGGCCTGAGGGCCCGAGGCAGACTCAGGCCAGTTCCTGGGCTTTTCGGTTGGGTGAACGAAGCGTCTTGCACCATGACTGGGAAAGTCATGTTGAGGCCACTCTTACCTTGAAGGCATAATATAACAATCTACCTTCCTCTGCTCGGTAGCGGATCCTTTGCTCGGGTAAGCTGAGATGTCCTACAGCATTTGACGTGCCATTAAAGCCAACGCAGACGTGGTCAAAAAGGAAAGGTAAACAAGGGCCTGGCCTGTACGGGGATCGAACCCGCGACCTTGGCGTTATTAGCACCACGCTCTAACCAACTGAGCTAACCGGCCACCTTTGGCCATGGTACTCACTCCTGTCACAGGATCGCGCGGGTCACCTCAAATGGTCCAGAAAATGTTCTCGTTTTAGGGTTGACTCGGAGGCCTTGCTTGGAAAAAAAAGGAAACGCCATCTCCCCGTCGGGGAATTGAACCCCGGTCTCCCGCGTGACAGGCGGGGATACTGACCACTCGGGGGATCATGACTGCAATAGGAAGGCTTGATGGAGTTGCTGGGGATATTCCTTCTGGGCTCCTGCTTTGGTGTCTTGCCCCCTAGTCCTCAATCTCTAAGGGGCATTGCCCCTCCTTGGAGCACCTAGATTGACATGAAAAAGACAGGGACTTTGCCAATGTTGTGGTGACGGGGGCTACACGCATTGGAAAGCTCCCAAGCACACAATGCAGCTGAATGCTGCCTGAGATTGCTTCAAAAACCTTCCACTCTTCACAAGGCCTGAGGGCCCGAGGCAGACTCAGGCCAGTTCCTGGGCTTTTCGGTTGGGTGAACGAAGCGTCTTGCACCATGACTGGGAAAGTCATGTTGAGGCCACTCTTACCTTGAAGGCATAATATAACAATCTACCTTCCTCTGCTCGGTAGCGGATCCTTTGCTCGGGTAAGCTGAGATGTCCTACAGCATTTGACGTGCCATTAAAGCCAACGCAGACGTGGTCAAAAAGGAAAGGTAAACAAGGGCCTGGCCCGTACGGGGATCGAACCCGCGACCTTGGCGTTATTAGCACCACGCTCTAACCGGCCACCTTTGGCCATGGTACTCACTCCTGTCACAGGATCGCGCGGGTCACCTCAAATGGTCCAGAAAATGTTCTCGTTTTAGGGTTGACTCGGAGGCCTTGCTTGGAAAAAAAAGGAAACGCCATCTCCCCGTCGGGGAATTGAACCCCGGTCTCCCGCGTGACAGGCGGGGATACTGACCACTATACTAACGAGGACTGCTTGCAAACCGTGGCGCTCAACCTAGGTGTCGTGGGGATCATGACTGCAATAGGAAGGCTTGATGGAGTTGCTGGGGATATTCCTTCTGGGCTCCTGCTTTGGTGTCTTGCCCCCTAGTCCTCAATCTCTAAGGGGCATTGCCCCTCCTTGGAGCACCTAGATTGACATGAAAAAGACAGGGACTTTGCCAATGTTGTGGTGACGGGGGCTACACGCATTGGAAAGCTCCCAAGCACACAACGCAGCTGAATGCTGCCTGAGATTGCTTCAAAAACCTTCCACTCTTCACAAGGCCTGAGGGCCCGAGGCAGACTCAGGCCAGTTCCTGGGCTTTTCGGTTGGGTGAACGAAGCGTCTTGCACCATGACTGGGAAAGTCATGTTGAGGCCACTCTTACCTTGAAGGCATAATATAACAATCTACCTTCCTCTGCTCGGTAGCGGATCCTTTGCTCGGGTAAGCTGAGATGTCCTACAGCATTTGACGTGCCATTAAAGCCAACGCAGACGTGGTCAAAAAGGAAAGGTAAACAAGGGCCTGGCCCGTACGGGGATCGAACCCGCGACCTTGGCGTTATTAGCACCACGCTCTAACCGGCCACCTTTGGCCATGGTACTCACTCCTGTCACAGGATCGCGCGGGTCACCTCAAATGGTCCAGAAAATGTTCTCGTTTTAGGGTTGACTCGGAGGCCTTGCTTGGAAAAAAAAGGAAACGCCATCTCCCCGTCGGGGAATTGAACCCCGGTCTCCCGCGTGACAGGCGGGGATACTGACCACTATACTAACGAGGACTGCTTGCAAACCGTGGCGCTCAACCTAGGTGTCGTGGGGATCATGACTGCAATAGGAAGGCTTGATGGAGTTGCTGGGGATATTCCTTCTGGGCTCCTGCTTTGGTGTCTTGCCCCCTAGTCCTCAATCTCTAAGGGGCATTGCCCCTCCTTGGAGCACCTAGATTGACATGAAAAAGACAGGGACTTTGCCAATGTTGTGGTGACGGGGGCTACACGCATTGGAAAGCTCCCAAGCACACAACGCAGCTGAATGCTGCCTGAGATTGCTTCAAAAACCTTCCACTCTTCACAAGGCCTGAGGGCCCGAGGCAGACTCAGGCCAGTTCCTGGGCTTTTCGGTTGGGTGAACGAAGCGTCTTGCACCATGACTGGGAAAGTCATGTTGAGGCCACTCTTACCTTGAAGGCATAATATAACAATCTACCTTCCTCTGCTCGGTAGCGGATCCTTTGCTCGGGTAAGCTGAGATGTCCTACAGCATTTGACGTGCCATTAAAGCCAACGCAGACGTGGTCAAAAAGGAAAGGTAAACAAGGGCCTGGCCCGTACGGGGATCGAACCCGCGACCTTGGCGTTATTAGCACCACGCTCTAACCAACTGAGCTAACCGGCCACCTTTGGCCATGGTACTCACTCCTGTCACAGGATCGCGCGGGTCACCTCAAATGGTCCAGAAAATGTTCTCGTTTTAGGGTTGACTCGGAGGCCTTGCTTGGAAAAAAAAGGAAACGCCATCTCCCCGTCGGGGAATTGAACCCCGGTCTCCCGCGTGACAGGCGGGGATACTGACCACTATACTAACGAGGACTGCTTGCAAACCGTGGCGCTCAACCTAGGTGTCGTGGGGATCATGACTGCAATAGGAAGGCTTGATGGAGTTGCTGGGGATATTCCTTCTGGGCTCCTGCTTTGGTGTCTTGCCCCCTAGTCCTCAATCTCTAAGGGGCATTGCCCCTCCTTGGAGCACCTAGATTGACATGAAAAAGACAGGGACTTTGCCAATGTTGTGGTGACGGGGGCTACACGCATTGGAAAGCTCCCAAGCACACAACGCAGCTGAATGCTGCCTGAGATTGCTTCAAAAACCTTCCACTCTTCACAAGGCCTGAGGGCCCGAGGCAGACTCAGGCCAGTTCCTGGGCTTTTCGGTTGGGTGAACGAAGCGTCTTGCACCATGACTGGGAAAGTCATGTTGAGGCCACTCTTACCTTGAAGGCATAATATAACAATCTACCTTCCTCTGCTCGGTAGCGGATCCTTTGCTCGGGTAAGCTGAGATGTCCTACAGCATTTGACGTGCCATTAAAGCCAACGCAGACGTGGTCAAAAAGGAAAGGTAAACAAGGGCCTGGCCCGTACGGGGATCGAACCCGCGACCTTGGCGTTGTTAGCACCACGCTCTAACCAACTGAGCTAACCGGCCACCTTTGGCCATGGTACTCACTCCTGTCACAGGATCGCGCGGGTCACCTCAAATGGTCCAGAAAATGTTCTCGTTTTAGGGTTGACTCGGAGGCCTTGCTTGGAAAAAAAAGGAAACGCCATCTCCCCGTCGGGGAATTGAACCCCGGTCTCCCGCGTGACAGGCGGGGATACTGACCACTATACTAACGAGGACTGCTTGCAAACTGTGGCGCTCAACCTAGGTGTCGTGGGGATCATGACTGCAATAGGAAGGCTTGATGGAGTTGCTGGGGATATTCCTTCTGGGCTCCTGCTTTGGTGTCTTGCCCCCTAGTCCTCAATCTCTAAGGGGCATTGCCCCTCCTTGGAGCACCTAGATTGACATGAAAAAGACAGGGACTTTGCCAATGTTGTGGTGACGGGGGCTACACGCATTGGAAAGCTCCCAAGCACACAACGCAGCTGAATGCTGCCTGAGATTGCTTCAAAAACCTTCCACTCTTCACAAGGCCTGAGGGCCCGAGGCAGACTCAGGCCAGTTCCTGGGCTTTTCGGTTGGGTGAACGAAGCGTCTTGCACCATGACTGGGAAAGTCATGTTGAGGCCACTCTTACCTTGAAGGCATAATATAACAATCTACCTTCCTCTGCTCGGTAGCGGATCCTTTGCTCGGGTAAGCTGAGATGTCCTACAGCATTTGACGTGCCATTAAAGCCAACGCAGACGTGGTCAAAAAGGAAAGGTAAACAAGGGCCTGGCCCGTACGGGGATCGAACCCGCGACCTTGGCGTTATTAGCACCACGCTCTAACCAACTGAGCTAACCGGCCACCTTTGGCCATGGTACTCACTCCTGTCACAGGATCGCGCGGGTCACCTCAAATGGTCCAGAAAATGTTCTCGTTTTAGGGTTGACTCGGAGGCCTTGCTTGGAAAAAAAAGGAAACGCCATCTCCCCGTCGGGGAATTGAACCCCGGTCTCCCGCGTGACAGGCGGGGATACTGACCACTATACTAACGAGGACTGCTTGCAAACCGTGGCGCTCAACCTAGGTGTCGTGGGGATCATGACTGCAATAGGAAGGCTTGATGGAGTTGCTGGGGATATTCCTTCTGGGCTCCTGCTTTGGTGTCTTGCCCCCTAGTCCTCAATCTCTAAGGGGCATTGCCCCTCCTTGGAGCACCTAGATTGACATGAAAAAGACAGGGACTTTGCCAATGTTGTGGTGACGGGGGCTACACGCATTGGAAAGCTCCCAAGCACACAACGCAGCTGAATGCTGCCTGAGATTGCTTCAAAAACCTTCCACTCTTCACAAGGCCTGAGGGCCCGAGGCAGACTCAGGCCAGTTCCTGGGCTTTTCGGTTGGGTGAACGAAGCGTCTTGCACCATGACTGGGAAAGTCATGTTGAGGCCACTCTTACCTTGAAGGCATAATATAACAATCTACCTTCCTCTGCTCGGTAGCGGATCCTTTGCTCGGGTAAGCTGAGATGTCCTACAGCATTTGACGTGCCATTAAAGCCAACGCAGACGTGGTCAAAAAGGAAAGGTAAACAAGGGCCTGGCCCGTACGGGGATCGAACCCGCGACCTTGGCGTTGTTAGCACCACGCTCTAACCAACTGAGCTAACCGGCCACCTTTGGCCATGGTACTCACTCCTGTCACAGGATCGCGCGGGTCACCTCAAATGGTCCAGAAAATGTTCTCGTTTTAGGGTTGACTCGGAGGCCTTGCTTGGAAAAAAAAGGAAACGCCATCTCCCCGTCGGGGAATTGAACCCCGGTCTCCCGCGTGACAGGCGGGGATACTGACCACTATACTAACGAGGACTGCTTGCAAACTGTGGCGCTCAACCTAGGTGTCGTGGGGATCATGACTGCAATAGGAAGGCTTGATGGAGTTGCTGGGGATATTCCTTCTGGGCTCCTGCTTTGGTGTCTTGCCCCCTAGTCCTCAATCTCTAAGGGGCATTGCCCCTCCTTGGAGCACCTAGATTGACATGAAAAAGACAGGGACTTTGCCAATGTTGTGGTGACGGGGGCTACACGCATTGGAAAGCTCCCAAGCACACAACGCAGCTGAATGCTGCCTGAGATTGCTTCAAAAACCTTCCACTCTTCACAAGGCCTGAGGGCCCGAGGCAGACTCAGGCCAGTTCCTGGGCTTTTCGGTTGGGTGAACGAAGCGTCTTGCACCATGACTGGGAAAGTCATGTTGAGGCCACTCTTACCTTGAAGGCATAATATAACAATCTACCTTCCTCTGCTCGGTAGCGGATCCTTTGCTCGGGTAAGCTGAGATGTCCTACAGCATTTGACGTGCCATTAAAGCCAACGCAGACGTGGTCAAAAAGGAAAGGTAAACAAGGGCCTGGCCCGTACGGGGATCGAACCCGCGACCTTGGCGTTATTAGCACCACGCTCTAACCAACTGAGCTAACCGGCCACCTTTGGCCATGGTACTCACTCCTGTCACAGGATCGCGCGGGTCACCTCAAATGGTCCAGAAAATGTTCTCGTTTTAGGGTTGACTCGGAGGCCTTGCTTGGAAAAAAAAGGAAACGCCATCTCCCCGTCGGGGAATTGAACCCCGGTCTCCCGCGTGACAGGCGGGGATACTGACCACTATACTAACGAGGACTGCTTGCAAACCGTGGCGCTCAACCTAGGTGTCGTGGGGATCATGACTGCAATAGGAAGGCTTGATGGAGTTGCTGGGGATATTCCTTCTGGGCTCCTGCTTTGGTGTCTTGCCCCCTAGTCCTCAATCTCTAAGGGGCATTGCCCCTCCTTGGAGCACCTAGATTGACATGAAAAAGACAGGGACTTTGCCAATGTTGTGGTGACGGGGGCTACACGCATTGGAAAGCTCCCAAGCACACAACGCAGCTGAATGCTGCCTGAGATTGCTTCAAAAACCTTCCACTCTTCACAAGGCCTGAGGGCCCGAGGCAGACTCAGGCCAGTTCCTGGGCTTTTCGGTTGGGTGAACGAAGCGTCTTGCACCATGACTTGGAAAGTCATGTTGAGGCCACTCTTACCTTGAAGGCATAATATAACAATCTACCTTCCTCTGCTCGGTAGCGGATCCTTTGCTCGGGTAAGCTGAGATGTCCTACAGCATTTGACGTGCCATTAAAGCCAACGCAGACGTGGTCAAAAAG
Organism: Gastrophryne carolinensis; assembly: GCA_027917425.1. NCBI lineage: Eukaryota > Metazoa > Chordata > Amphibia > Anura > Microhylidae > Gastrophryne > Gastrophryne carolinensis. The sequence continues at coordinate 368,410 of JAQIHN010000047.1, read as the reverse complement.
GAAAGGTAAACAAGGGCCTGGCCCGTACGGGGATCGAACCCGCGACCTTGGCGTTGTTAGCACCACGCTCTAACCAACTGAGCTAACCGGCCACCTTTGGCCATGGTACTCACTCCTGTCACAGGATCGCGCGGGTCACCTCAAATGGTCCAGAAAATGTTCTCGTTTTAGGGTTGACTCGGAGGCCTTGCTTGGAAAAAAAAGGAAACGCCATCTCCCCGTCGGGGAATTGAACCCCGGTCTCCCGCGTGACAGGCGGGGATACTGACCACTATACTAACGAGGACTGCTTGCAAACTGTGGCGCTCAACCTAGGTGTCGTGGGGATCATGACTGCAATAGGAAGGCTTGATGGAGTTGCTGGGGATATTCCTTCTGGGCTCCTGCTTTGGTGTCTTGCCCCCTAGTCCTCAATCTCTAAGGGGCATTGCCCCTCCTTGGAGCACCTAGATTGACATGAAAAAGACAGGGACTTTGCCAATGTTGTGGTGACGGGGGCTACACGCATTGGAAAGCTCCCAAGCACACAACGCAGCTGAATGCTGCCTGAGATTGCTTCAAAAACCTTCCACTCTTCACAAGGCCTGAGGGCCCGAGGCAGACTCAGGCCAGTTCCTGGGCTTTTCGGTTGGGTGAACGAAGCGTCTTGCACCATGACTGGGAAAGTCATGTTGAGGCCACTCTTACCTTGAAGGCATAATATAACAATCTACCTTCCTCTGCTCGGTAGCGGATCCTTTGCTCGGGTAAGCTGAGATGTCCTACAGCATTTGACGTGCCATTAAAGCCAACGCAGACGTGGTCAAAAAGGAAAGGTAAACAAGGGCCTGGCCCGTACGGGGATCGAACCCGCGACCTTGGCGTTATTAGCACCACGCTCTAACCAACTGAGCTAACCGGCCACCTTTGGCCATGGTACTCACTCCTGTCACAGGATCGCGCGGGTCACCTCAAATGGTCCAGAAAATGTTCTCGTTTTAGGGTTGACTCGGAGGCCTTGCTTGGAAAAAAAAGGAAACGCCATCTCCCCGTCGGGGAATTGAACCCCGGTCTCCCGCGTGACAGGCGGGGATACTGACCACTATACTAACGAGGACTGCTTGCAAACCGTGGCGCTCAACCTAGGTGTCGTGGGGATCATGACTGCAATAGGAAGGCTTGATGGAGTTGCTGGGGATATTCCTTCTGGGCTCCTGCTTTGGTGTCTTGCCCCCTAGTCCTCAATCTCTAAGGGGCATTGCCCCTCCTTGGAGCACCTAGATTGACATGAAAAAGACAGGGACTTTGCCAATGTTGTGGTGACGGGGGCTACACGCATTGGAAAGCTCCCAAGCACACAACGCAGCTGAATGCTGCCTGAGATTGCTTCAAAAACCTTCCACTCTTCACAAGGCCTGAGGGCCCGAGGCAGACTCAGGCCAGTTCCTGGGCTTTTCGGTTGGGTGAACGAAGCGTCTTGCACCATGACTGGGAAAGTCATGTTGAGGCCACTCTTACCTTGAAGGCATAATATAACAATCTACCTTCCTCTGCTCGGTAGCGGATCCTTTGCTCGGGTAAGCTGAGATGTCCTACAGCATTTGACGTGCCATTAAAGCCAACGCAGACGTGGTCAAAAAGGAAAGGTAAACAAGGGCCTGGCCCGTACGGGGATCGAACCCGCGACCTTGGCGTTATTAGCACCACGCTCTAACCAACTGAGCTAACCGGCCACCTTTGGCCATGGTACTCACTCCTGTCACAGGATCGCGCGGGTCACCTCAAATGGTCCAGAAAATGTTCTCGTTTTAGGGTTGACTCGGAGGCCTTGCTTGGAAAAAAAAGGAAACGCCATCTCCCCGTCGGGGAATTGAACCCCGGTCTCCCGCGTGACAGGCGGGGATACTGACCACTATACTAACGATGACTGCTTGCAAGCCGTGGCGCTCAACCTAGGTGTCGTGGGGATCATGACTGCAATAGGAAGGCTTGATGGAGTTGCTGGGGATATTCCTTCTGGGCTCCTGCTTTGGTGTCTTGCCCCCTAGTCCTCAATCTCTAAGGGGCATTGCCCCTCCTTGGAGCACCTAGATTGACATGAAAAAGACAGGGACTTTGCCAATGTTGTGGTGACGGGGGCTACACGCATTGGAAAGCTCCCAAGCACACAACGCAGCTGAATGCTGCCTGAGATTGCTTCAAAAACCTTCCACTCTTCACAAGGCCTGAGGGCCCGAGGCAGACTCAGGCCAGTTCCTGGGCTTTTCGGTTGGGTGAACGAAGCGTCTTGCACCATGACTGGGAAAGTCATGTTGAGGCCACTCTTACCTTGAAGGCATAATATAACAATCTACCTTCCTCTGCTCGGTAGCGGATCCTTTGCTCGGGTAAGCTGAGATGTCCTACAGCATTTGACGTGCCATTAAAGCCAACGCAGACGTGGTCAAAAAGGAAAGGTAAACAAGGGCCTGGCCCGTACGGGGATCGAACCCGCGACCTTGGCGTTATTAGCACCACGCTCTAACCAACTGAGCTAACCGGCCCCCTTTGGCCATGGTACTCACTCCTGTCACAGGATCGCGCGGGTCACCTCAAATGGTCCAGAAAATGTTCTCGTTTTAGGGTTGACTCGGAGGCCTTGCTTGGAAAAAAAAGGAAACGCCATCTCCCCGTCGGGGAATTGAACCCCGGTCTCCCGCGTGACAGGCGGGGATACTGACCACTATACTAACGAGGACTGCTTGCAAACCGTGGCGCTCAACCTAGGTGTCGTGGGGATCATGACTGCAATAGGAAGGCTTGATGGAGTTGCTGGGGATATTCCTTCTGGGCTCCTGCTTTGGTGTCTTGCCCCCTAGTCCTCAATCTCTAAGGGGCATTGCCCCTCCTTGGAGCACCTAGATTGACATGAAAAAGACAGGGACTTTGCCAATGTTGTGGTGACGGGGGCTACACGCATTGGAAAGCTCCCAAGCACACAACGCAGCTGAATGCTGCCTGAGATTGCTTCAAAAAGACAGGGACTTTGCCAATGTTGTGGTGACGGGGGCTACACGCATTGGAAAGCTCCCAAGCACACAACGCAGCTGAATGCTGCCTGAGATTGCTTCAAAAACCTTCCACTCTTCACAAGGCCTGAGGGCCCGAGGCAGACTTAGGCCAGTTCCTGGGCTTTTCGGTTGGGTGAACGAAGCGTCTTGCACCATGACTGGGAAAGTCATGTTGAGGCCACTCTTACCTTGAAGGCATAATATAACAATCTACCTTCCTCTGCTCGGTAGCGGATCCTTTGCTCGGGTAAGCTGAGATGTCCTACAGCATTTGACGTGCCATTAAAGCCAACGCAGACGTGGTCAAAAAGGAAAGTAAACAAGGGCCTGGCCCGTACGGGGATCGAACCCGCGACCTTGGCGTTATTAGCACCACGCTCTAACCAACTGAGCTAACCGGCCACCTTTGGCCATGGTACTCACTCCTGTCACAGGATCGCGCGGGTCACCTCAAATGGTCCAGAAAATGTTCTCGTTTTAGGGTTGACTCGGAGGCCTTGCTTGGAAAAAAAAGGAAACGCCATCTCCCCGTCGTGGAATTGAACCCCGGTCTCCCGCGTGACAGGCGGGGATACTGACCACTATACTAACGAGGACTGCTTGCAAACCGTGGCGCTCAACCTAGGTGTCGTGGGGATCATGACTGCAATAGGAAGGCTTGATGGAGTTGCTGGGGATATTCCTTCTGGGCTCCTGCTTTGGTGTCTTGCCCCCTAGTCCTCAATCTCTAAGGGGCATTGCCCCTCCTTGGAGCACCTAGATTGACATGAAAAAGACAGGGACTTTGCCAATGTTGTGGTGACGGGGGCTACACGCATTGGAAAGCTCCCAAGCACACAACGCAGCTGAATGCTGCCTGAGATTGCTTCAAAAACCTTCCACTCTTCACAAGGCCTGAGGGCCCGAGGCAGACTCAGGCCAGTTCCTGGGCTTTTCGGTTGGGTGAACGAAGCGTCTTGCACCATGACTGGGAAAGTCATGTTGAGGCCACTCTTACCTTGAAGGCATAATATAACAATCTACCTTCCTCTGCTCGGTAGCGGATCCTTTGCTCGGGTAAGCTGAGATGTCCTACAGCATTTGACGTGCCATTAAAGCCAACGCAGACGTGGTCAAAAAGGAAAGGTAAACAAGGGCCTGGCCCGTACGGGGATCGAACCCGCGACCTTGGCGTTATTAGCACCACGCTCTAACCAACTGAGCTAACCGGCCACCTTTGGCCATGGTACTCACTCCTGTCACAGGATCGCGCGGGTCACCTCAAATGGTCCAGAAAATGTTCTCGTTTTAGGGTTGACTCGGAGGCCTTGCTTGGAAAAAAAAGGAAATTGAACCCCGGTCTCCCGCGTGACAGGCGGGGATACTGACCACTATACTAACGAGGACTGCTTGCAAACCGTGGCGCTCAACCTAGGTGTCGTGGGGATCATGACTGCAATAGGAAGGCTTGATGGAGTTGCTGGGGATATTCCTTCTGGGCTCCTGCTTTGGTGTCTTGCCCCCTAGTCCTCAATCTCTAAGGGGCATTGCCCCTCCTTGGAGCACCTAGATTGACATGAAAAAGACAGGGATTTTGCCAATGTTGTGGTGACGGGGGCTACACGCATTGGAAAGCTCCCAAGCACACAACGCAGCTGAATGCTGCCTGAGATTGCTTCAAAAACCTTCCACTCTTCACAAGGCCTGAGGGCCCGAGGCAGACTCAGGCCAGTTCCTGGGCTTTTCGGTTGGGTGAACGAAGCGTCTTGCACCATGACTGGGAAAGTCATGTTGAGGCCACTCTTACCTTGAAGGCATAATATAACAATCTACCTTCCTCTGCTCGGTAGCGGATCCTTTGCTCGGGTAAGCTGAGATGTCCTACAGCATTTGACGTGCCATTAAAGCCAACGCAGACGTGGTCAAAAAGGAAAGGTAAACAAGGGCCTGGCCCGTATGGGGATCGAACCCGCGACCTTGGCGTTATTAGCACCACGCTCTAACCAACTGAGCTAACCGGCCACCTTTGGCCATGGTACTCACTCCTGTCACAGGATCGCGCGGGTCACCTCAAATGGTCCAGAAAATGTTCTCGTTTTAGGGTTGACTCGGAGGCCTTGCTTGGAAAAAAAAGGAAACGCCATCTCCCCGTCGGGGAATTGAACCCCGGTCTCCCGCGTGACAGGCGGGGATACTGACCACTATACTAACGAGGACTGCTTGCAAACCGTGGCGCTCAACCTAGGTGTCGTGGGGATCATGACTGCAATAGGAAGGCTTGATGGAGTTGCTGGGGATATTCCTTCTGGGCTCCTGCTTTGGTGTCTTGCCCCCTAGTCCTCAATCTCTAAGGGGCATTGCCCCTCCTTGGAGCACCTAGATTGACATGAAAAAGACAGGGACTTTGCCAATGTTGTGGTGACGGGGGCTACACGCATTGGAAAGCTCCCAAGCACACAACGCAGCTGAATGCTGCCTGAGATTGCTTCAAAAACCTTCCACTCTTCACAAGGCCTGAGGGCCCGAGGCAGACTCAGGCCAGTTCCTGGGCTTTTCGTTTGGGTGAACGAAGCGTCTTGCACCATGACTGGGAAAGTCATGTTGAGGCCACTCTTACCTTGAAGGCATAATATAACAATCTACCTTCCTCTGCTCGGTAGCGGATCCTTTGCTCGGGTAAGCTGAAATGTCCTACAGCATTTGACGTGCCATTAAAGCCAACGCAGACGTGGTCAAAAAGGAAAGGTAAACAAGGGCCTGGCCCGTACGGGGATCGAACCCGCGACCTTGGCGTTATTAGCACCACGCTCTAACCAACTGAGCTAACCGGCCACCTTTGGCCATGGTACTCACTCCTGTCACAGGATCGCGCGGGTCACCTCAAATGGTCCAGAAAATGTTCTCGTTTTAGGGTTGACTCGGAGGCCTTGCTTGGAAAAAAAAGGAAACGCCATCTCCCCGTCGGGGAATTGAACCCCGGTCTCCCGCGTGACAGGCGGGGATACTGACCACTATACTAACGAGGACTGCTTGCAAACCGTGGCGCTCAACCTAGGTGTCGTGGGGATCATGACTGCAATAGGAAGGCTTGATGGAGTTGCTGGGGATATTCCTTCTGGGCTCCTGCTTTGGTATCTTGCCCCCTAGTCCTCAATCTCTAAGGGGCATTGCCCCTCCTTGGAGCACCTAGATTGACATGAAAAAGACAGGGACTTTGCCAATGTTGTGGTGACGGGGGCTACACGCATTGGAAAGCTCCCAAGCACACAACGCAGCTGAATGCTGCCTGAGATTGCTTCAAAAACCTTCCACTCTTCACAAGGCCTGAGGGCCCGAGGCAGACTCAGGCCAGTTCCTGGGCTTTTCGGTTGGGTGAACGAAGCGTCTTGCACCATGACTGGGAAAGTCATGTTGAGGCCACTCTTACCTTGAAGGCATAATATAACAATCTACCTTCCTCTGCTCGGTAGCGGATCCTTTGCTCGGGTAAGCTGAGATGTCCTACAGCATTTGACGTGCCATTAAAGCCAACGCAGACGTGGTCAAAAAGGAAAGGTAAACAAGGGCCTGGCCCGTACGGGGATCGAACCCGCGACCTTGGCGTTATCAGCACCACGCTCTAACCAACTGAGCTAACCGGCCACCTTTGGCCATGGTACTCACTCCTGTCACAGGATCGCGCGGGTCACCTCAAATGGTCCAGAAAATGTTCTCGTTTTAGGGTTGACTCGGAGGCCTTGCTTGGAAAAAAAAGGAAACGCCATCTCCCCGTCGGGGAATTGAACCCCGGTCTCCCGCGTGACAGGCGGGGATACTGACCACTATACTAACGAGGACTGCTTGCAAACCGTGGCGCTCAACCTAGGTGTCGTGGGGATCATGACTGCAATAGGAAGGCTTGATGGAGTTGCTGGGGATATTCCTTCTGGGCTCCTGCTTTGGTGTCTTGCCCCCTAGTCCTCAATCTCTAAGGGGCATTGCCCCTCCTTGGAGCACCTAGATTGACATGAAAAAGACAGGGACTTTGCCAATGTTGTGGTGACGGGGGCTACACGCATTGGAAAGCTCCCAAGCACACAACGCAGCTGAATGCTGCCTGAGATTGCTTCAAAAACCTTCCACTCTTCACAAGGCCTGAGGGCCCGAGGCAGACTCAGGCCAGTTCCTGGGCTTTTCGGTTGGGTGAACGAAGCGTCTTGCACCATGACTGGGAAAGTCATGTTGAGGCCACTCTTACCTTGAAGGCATAATATAACAATCTACCTTCCTCTGCTCGGTAGGGGATCCTTTGCTCGGGTAAGCTGAGATGTCCTACAGCATTTGACGTGCCATTAAAGCCAACGCAGACGTGGTCAAAAAGGAAAGGTAAACAAGGGCCTGGCCCGTACGGGGATCGAACCCGCGACCTTGGCGTTATTAGCACCACGCTCTAACCAACTGAGCTAACCGGCCACCTTTGGCCATGGTACTCACTCCTGTCACAGGATCGCGCGGGTCACCTCAAATGGTCCAGAAAATGTTCTCGTTTTAGGGTTGACTCGGAGGCCTTGCTTGGAAAAAAAAGGAAACGCCATCTCCCCGTCGGGGAATTGAACCCCGGTCTCCCGCGTGACAGGCGGGGATACTGACCACTATACTAACGAGGACTGCTTGCAAACCGTGGCGCTCAACCTAGGTGTCGTGGGGATCATGACTGCAATAGGAAGGCTTGATGGAGTTGCTGGGGATATTCCTTCTGGGCTCCTGCTTTGGTGTCTTGCCCCCTAGTCCTCAATCTCTAAGGGGCATTGCCCCTCCTTGGAGCACCTAGATTGACATGAAAAAGACAGGGACTTTGCCAATGTTGTGGTGACGGGGGCTACACGCATTGGAAAGCTCCCAAGCACACAACGCAGCTGAATGCTGCCTGAGATTGCTTCAAAAACCTTCCACTCTTCACAAGGCCTGAGGGCCCGAGGCAGACTCAGGCCAGTTCCTGGGCTTTTCGGTTGGGTGAACGAAGCGTCTTGCACCATGACTGGGAAAGTCATGTTGAGGCCACTCTTACCTTGAAGGCATAATATAACAATCTACCTTCCTCTGCTCGGTAGCGGATCCTTTGCTCGGGTAAGCTGAGATGTCCTACAGCATTTGACGTGCCATTAAAGCCAACGCAGACGTGGTCAAAAAGGAAAGGTAAACAAGGGCCTGGCCCGTACGGGGATCGAACCCGCGACCTTGGCGTTGTTAGCACCACGCTCTAACCAACTGAGCTAACCGGCCACCTTTGGCCATGGTACTCACTCCTGTCACAGGATCGCGCGGGTCACCTCAAATGGTCCAGAAAATGTTCTCGTTTTAGGGTTGACTCGGAGGCCTTGCTTGGAAAAAAAAGGAAACGCCATCTCCCCGTCGGGGAATTGAACCCCGGTCTCCCGCGTGACAGGCGGGGATACTGACCACTATACTAACGAGGACTGCTTGCAAACCGTGGCGCTCAACCTAGGTGTCGTGGGGATCATGACTGCAATAGGAAGGCTTGATGGAGTTGCTGGGGATATTCCTTCTGGGCTCCTGCTTTGGTGTCTTGCCCCCTAGTCCTCAATCTCTAAGGGGCATTGCCCCTCCTTGGAGCACCTAGATTGACATGAAAAAGACAGGGACTTTGCCAATGTTGTGGTGACGGGGGCTACACGCATTGGAAAGCTCCCAAGCACACAACGCAGCTGAATGCTGCCTGAGATTGCTTCAAAAACCTTCCACTCTTCACAAGGCCTGAGGGCCCGAGGCAGACTCAGGCCAGTTCCTGGGCTTTTCGGTTGGGTGAACGAAGCGTCTTGCACCATGACTGGGAAAGTCATGTTGAGGCCACTCTTACCTTGAAGGCATAATATAACAATCTACCTTCCTCTGCTCGGTAGCGGATCCTTTGCTCGGGTAAGCTGAGATGTCCTACAGCATTTGACGTGCCATTAAAGCCAACGCAGACGTGGTCAAAAAGGAAAGGTAAACAAGGGCCTGGCCCGTACGGGGATCGAACCCGCGACCTTGGCGTTATTAGCACCACGCTCTAACCAACTGAGCTAACCGGCCACCTTTGGCCATGGTACTCACTCCTGTCACAGGATCGCGCGGGTCACCTCAAATGGTCCAGAAAATGTTCTCGTTTTAGGGTTGACTCGGAGGCCTTGCTTGGAAAAAAAAGGAAACGCCATCTCCCCGTCGGGGAATTGAACCCCGGTCTCCCGCGTGACAGGCGGGGATACTGACCACTCGGGGGATCATGACTGCAATAGGAAGGCTTGATGGAGTTGCTGGGGATATTCCTTCTGGGCTCCTGCTTTGGTGTCTTGCCCCCTAGTCCTCAATCTCTAAGGGGCATTGCCCCTCCTTGGAGCACCTAGATTGACATGAAAAAGACAGGGACTTTGCCAATGTTGTGGTGACGGGGGCTACACGCATTGGAAAGCTCCCAAGCACACAATGCAGCTGAATGCTGCCTGAGATTGCTTCAAAAACCTTCCACTCTTCACAAGGCCTGAGGGCCCGAGGCAGACTCAGGCCAGTTCCTGGGCTTTTCGGTTGGGTGAACGAAGCGTCTTGCACCATGACTGGGAAAGTCATGTTGAGGCCACTCTTACCTTGAAGGCATAATATAACAATCTACCTTCCTCTGCTCGGTAGCGGATCCTTTGCTCGGGTAAGCTGAGATGTCCTACAGCATTTGACGTGCCATTAAAGCCAACGCAGACGTGGTCAAAAAGGAAAGGTAAACAAGGGCCTGGCCCGTACGGGGATCGAACCCGCGACCTTGGCGTTATTAGCACCACGCTCTAACCGGCCACCTTTGGCCATGGTACTCACTCCTGTCACAGGATCGCGCGGGTCACCTCAAATGGTCCAGAAAATGTTCTCGTTTTAGGGTTGACTCGGAGGCCTTGCTTGGAAAAAAAAGGAAACGCCATCTCCCCGTCGGGGAATTGAACCCCGGTCTCCCGCGTGACAGGCGGGGATACTGACCACTATACTAACGAGGACTGCTTGCAAACCGTGGCGCTCAACCTAGGTGTCGTGGGGATCATGACTGCAATAGGAAGGCTTGATGGAGTTGCTGGGGATATTCCTTCTGGGCTCCTGCTTTGGTGTCTTGCCCCCTAGTCCTCAATCTCTAAGGGGCATTGCCCCTCCTTGGAGCACCTAGATTGACATGAAAAAGACAGGGACTTTGCCAATGTTGTGGTGACGGGGGCTACACGCATTGGAAAGCTCCCAAGCACACAACGCAGCTGAATGCTGCCTGAGATTGCTTCAAAAACCTTCCACTCTTCACAAGGCCTGAGGGCCCGAGGCAGACTCAGGCCAGTTCCTGGGCTTTTCGGTTGGGTGAACGAAGCGTCTTGCACCATGACTGGGAAAGTCATGTTGAGGCCACTCTTACCTTGAAGGCATAATATAACAATCTACCTTCCTCTGCTCGGTAGCGGATCCTTTGCTCGGGTAAGCTGAGATGTCCTACAGCATTTGACGTGCCATTAAAGCCAACGCAGACGTGGTCAAAAAGGAAAGGTAAACAAGGGCCTGGCCCGTACGGGGATCGAACCCGCGACCTTGGCGTTATTAGCACCACGCTCTAACCAACTGAGCTAACCGGCCACCTTTGGCCATGGTACTCACTCCTGTCACAGGATCGCGCGGGTCACCTCAAATGGTCCAGAAAATGTTCTCGTTTTAGGGTTGACTCGGAGGCCTTGCTTGGAAAAAAAAGGAAACGCCATCTCCCCGTCGGGGAATTGAACCCCGGTCTCCCGCGTGACAGGCGGGGATACTGACCACTATACTAACGAGGACTGCTTGCAAACCGTGGCGCTCAACCTAGGTGTCGTGGGGATCATGACTGCAATAGGAAGGCTTGATGGAGTTGCTGGGGATATTCCTTCTGGGCTCCTGCTTTGGTGTCTTGCCCCCTAGTCCTCAATCTCTAAGGGGCATTGCCCCTCCTTGGAGCACCTAGATTGACATGAAAAAGACAGGGACTTTGCCAATGTTGTGGTGACGGGGGCTACACGCATTGGAAAGCTCCCAAGCACACAACGCAGCTGAATGCTGCCTGAGATTGCTTCAAAAACCTTCCACTCTTCACAAGGCCTGAGGGCCCGAGGCAGACTCAGGCCAGTTCCTGGGCTTTTCGGTTGGGTGAACGAAGCGTCTTGCACCATGACTGGGAAAGTCATGTTGAGGCCACTCTTACCTTGAAGGCATAATATAACAATCTACCTTCCTCTGCTCGGTAGCGGATCCTTTGCTCGGGTAAGCTGAGATGTCCTACAGCATTTGACGTGCCATTAAAGCCAACGCAGACGTGGTCAAAAAGGAAAGGTAAACAAGGGCCTGGCCCGTACGGGGATCGAACCCGCGACCTTGGCGTTGTTAGCACCACGCTCTAACCAACTGAGCTAACCGGCCACCTTTGGCCATGGTACTCACTCCTGTCACAGGATCGCGCGGGTCACCTCAAATGGTCCAGAAAATGTTCTCGTTTTAGGGTTGACTCGGAGGCCTTGCTTGGAAAAAAAAGGAAACGCCATCTCCCCGTCGGGGAATTGAACCCCGGTCTCCCGCGTGACAGGCGGGGATACTGACCACTATACTAACGAGGACTGCTTGCAAACCGTGGCGCTCAACCTAGGTGTCGTGGGGATCATGACTGCAATAGGAAGGCTTGATGGAGTTGCTGGGGATATTCCTTCTGGGCTCCTGCTTTGGTGTCTTGCCCCCTAGTCCTCAATCTCTAAGGGGCATTGCCCCTCCTTGGAGCACCTAGATTGACATGAAAAAGACAGGGACTTTGCCAATGTTGTGGTGACGGGGGCTACACGCATTGGAAAGCTCCCAAGCACACAACGCAGCTGAATGCTGCCTGAGATTGCTTCAAAAACCTTCCACTCTTCACAAGGCCTGAGGGCCCGAGGCAGACTCAGGCCAGTTCCTGGGCTTTTCGGTTGGGTGAACGAAGCGTCTTGCACCATGACTGGGAAAGTCATGTTGAGGCCACTCTTACCTTGAAGGCATAATATAACAATCTACCTTCCTCTGCTCGGTAGCGGATCCTTTGCTCGGGTAAGCTGAGATGTCCTACAGCATTTGACGTGCCATTAAAGCCAACGCAGACGTGGTCAAAAAGGAAAGGTAAACAAGGGCCTGGCCCGTACGGGGATCGAACCCGCGACCTTGGCGTTATTAGCACCACGCTCTAACCAACTGAGCTAACCGGCCACCTTTGGCCATGGTACTCACTCCTGTCACAGGATCGCGCGGGTCACCTCAAATGGTCCAGAAAATGTTCTCGTTTTAGGGTTGACTCGGAGGCCTTGCTTGGAAAAAAAAGGAAACGCCATCTCCCCGTCGGGGAATTGAACCCCGGTCTCCCGCGTGACAGGCGGGGATACTGACCACTATACTAACGATGACTGCTTGCAAGCCGTGGCGCTCAACCTAGGTGTCGTGGGGATCATGACTGCAATAGGAAGGCTTGATGGAGTTGCTGGGGATATTCCTTCTGGGCTCCTGCTTTGGTGTCTTGCCCCCTAGTCCTCAATCTCTAAGGGGCATTGCCCCTCCTTGGAGCACCTAGATTGACATGAAAAAGACAGGGACTTTGCCAATGTTGTGGTGACGGGGGCTACACGCATTGGAAAGCTCCCAAGCACACAACGCAGCTGAATGCTGCCTGAGATTGCTTCAAAAACCTTCCACTCTTCACAAGGCCTGAGGGCCCGAGGCAGACTCAGGCCAGTTCCTGGGCTTTTCGGTTGGGTGAACGAAGCGTCTTGCACCATGACTGGGAAAGTCATGTTGAGGCCACTCTTACCTTGAAGGCATAATATAACAATCTACCTTCCTCTGCTCGGTAGCGGATCCTTTGCTCGGGTAAGCTGAGATGTCCTACAGCATTTGACGTGCCATTAAAGCCAACGCAGACGTGGTCAAAAAGGAAAGGTAAACAAGGGCCTGGCCCGTACGGGGATCGAACCCGCGACCTTGGCGTTATTAGCACCACGCTCTAACCAACTGAGCTAACCGGCCACCTTTGGCCATGGTACTCACTCCTGTCACAGGATCGCGCGGGTCACCTCAAATGGTCCAGAAAATGTTCTCGTTTTAGGGTTGACTCGGAGGCCTTGCTTGGAAAAAAAAGGAAACGCCATCTCCCCGTCGGGGAATTGAACCCCGGTCTCCCGCGTGACAGGCGGGGATACTGACCACTATACTAACGAGGACTGCTTGCAAACCGTGGCGCTCAACCTAGGTGTCGTGGGGATCATGACTGCAATAGGAAGGCTTGATGGAGTTGCTGGGGATATTCCTTCTGGGCTCCTGCTTTGGTGTCTTGCCCCCTAGTCCTCAATCTCTAAGGGGCATTGCCCCTCCTTGGAGCACCTAGATTGACATGAAAAAGACAGGGACTTTGCCAATGTTGTGGTGACGGGGGCTACACGCATTGGAAAGCTCCCAAGCACACAACGCAGCTGAATGCTGCCTGAGATTGCTTCAAAAAGACAGGGACTTTGCCAATGTTGTGGTGACGGGGGCTACACGCATTGGAAAGCTCCCAAGCACACAACGCAGCTGAATGCTGCCTGAGATTGCTTCAAAAACCTTCCACTCTTCACAAGGCCTGAGGGCCCGAGGCAGACTTAGGCCAGTTCCTGGGCTTTTCGGTTGGGTGAACGAAGCGTCTTGCACCATGACTGGGAAAGTCATGTTGAGGCCACTCTTACCTTGAAGGCATAATATAACAATCTACCTTCCTCTGCTCGGTAGCGGATCCTTTGCTCGGGTAAGCTGAGATGTCCTACAGCATTTGACGTGCCATTAAAGCCAACGCAGACGTGGTCAAAAAGGAAAGGTAAACAAGGGCCTGGCCCGTACGGGGATCGAACCCGCGACCTTGGCGTTATTAGCACCACGCTCTAACCAACTGAGCTAACCGGCCACCTTTGGCCATGGTACTCACTCCTGTCACAGGATCGCGCGGGTCACCTCAAATGGTCCAGAAAATGTTCTCGTTTTAGGGTTGACTCGGAGGCCTTGCTTGGAAAAAAAAGGAAACGCCATCTCCCCGTCGTGGAATTGAACCCCGGTCTCCCGCGTGACAGGCGGGGATACTGACCACTATACTAACGAGGACTGCTTGCAAACCGTGGCGCTCAACCTAGGTGTCGTGGGGATCATGACTGCAATAGGAAGGCTTGATGGAGTTGCTGGGGATATTCCTTCTGGGCTCCTGCTTTGGTGTCTTGCCCCCTAGTCCTCAATCTCTAAGGGGCATTGCCCCTCCTTGGAGCACCTAGATTGACATGAAAAAGACAGGGACTTTGCCAATGTTGTGGTGACGGGGGCTACACGCATTGGAAAGCTCCCAAGCACACAACGCAGCTGAATGCTGCCTGAGATTGCTTCAAAAACCTTCCACTCTTCACAAGGCCTGAGGCAGACTCAGGCCAGTTCCTGGGCTTTTCGGTTGGGTGAACGAAGCGTCTTGCACCATGACTGGGAAAGTCATGTTGAGGCCACTCTTACCTTGAAGGCATAATATAACAATCTACCTTCCTCTGCTCGGTAGCGGATCCTTTGCTCGGGTAAGCTGAGATGTCCTACAGCATTTGACGTGCCATTAAAGCCAACGCAGACGTGGTCAAAAAGGAAAGGTAAACAAGGGCCTGGCCCGTACGGGGATCGAACCCGCGACCTTGGCGTTATTAGCACCACGCTCTAACCAACTGAGCTAACCGGCCACCTTTGGCCATGGTACTCACTCCTGTCACAGGATCGCGCGGGTCACCTCAAATGGTCCAGAAAATGTTCTCGTTTTAGGGTTGACTCGGAGGCCTTGCTTGGAAAAAAAAGGAAATTGAACCCCGGTCTCCCGCGTGACAGGCGGGGATACTGACCACTATACTAACGAGGACTGCTTGCAAACCGTGGCGCTCAACCTAGGTGTCGTGGGGATCATGACTGCAATAGGAAGGCTTGATGGAGTTGCTGGGGATATTCCTTCTGGGCTCCTGCTTTGGTGTCTTGCCCCCTAGTCCTCAATCTCTAAGGGGCATTGCCCCTCCTTGGAGCACCTAGATTGACATGAAAAAGACAGGGACTTTGCCAATGTTGTGGTGACGGGGGCTACACGCATTGGAAAGCTCCCAAGCACACAACGCAGCTGAATGCTGCCTGAGATTGCTTCAAAAACCTTCCACTCTTCACAAGGCCTGAGGGCCCGAGGCAGACTCAGGCCAGTTCCTGGGCTTTTCGGTTGGGTGAACGAAGCGTCTTGCACCATGACTGGGAAAGTCATGTTGAGGCCACTCTTACCTTGAAGGCATAATATAACAATCTACCTTCCTCTGCTCGGTAGCGGATCCTTTGCTCGGGTAAGCTGAGATGTCCTACAGCATTTGACGTGCCATTAAAGCCAACGCAGACGTGGTCAAAAAGGAAAGGTAAACAAGGGCCTGGCCCGTACGGGGATCGAACCCGCGACCTTGGCGTTATTAGCACCACGCTCTAACCAACTGAGCTAACCGGCCACCTTTGGCCATGGTACTCACTCCTGTCACAGGATCGCGCGGGTCACCTCAAATGGTCCAGAAAATGTTCTCGTTTTAGGGTTGACTCGGAGGCCTTGCTTGGAAAAAAAAGGAAACGCCATCTCCCCGTCGGGGAATTGAACCCCGGTCTCCCGCGTGACAGGCGGGGATACTGACCACTATACTAACGAGGACTGCTTGCAAACCGTGGCGCTCAACCTAGGTGTCGTGGGGATCATGACTGCAATAGGAAGGCTTGATGGAGTTGCTGGGGATATTCCTTCTGGGCTCCTGCTTTGGTGTCTTGCCCCCTAGTCCTCAATCTCTAAGGGGCATTGCCCCTCCTTGGAGCACCTAGATTGACATGAAAAAGACAGGGACTTTGCCAATGTTGTGGTGACGGGGGCTACACGCATTGGAAAGCTCCCAAGCACACAACGCAGCTGAATGCTGCCTGAGATTGCTTCAAAAACCTTCCACTCTTCACAAGGCCTGAGGGCCCGAGGCAGACTCAGGCCAGTTCCTGGGCTTTTCGGTTGGGTGAACGAAGCGTCTTGCACCATGACTGGGAAAGTCATGTTGAGGCCACTCTTACCTTGAAGGCATAATATAACAATCTACCTTCCTCTGCTCGGTAGCGGATCCTTTGCTCGGGTAAGCTGAGATGTCCTACAGCATTTGACGTGCCATTAAAGCCAACGCAGACGTGGTCAAAAAGGAAAGGTAAACAAGGGCCTGGCCCGTACGGGGATCGAACCCGCGACCTTGGCGTTATTAGCACCACGCTCTAACCAACTGAGCTAACCGGCCACCTTTGGCCATGGTACTCACTCCTGTCACAGGATCGCGCGGGTCACCTCAAATGGTCCAGAAAATGTTCTCGTTTTAGGGTTGACTCGGAGGCCTTGCTTGGAAAAAAAAGGAAACGCCATCTCCCCGTCGGGGAATTGAACCCCGGTCTCCCGCGTGACAGGCGGGGATACTGACCACTATACTAACGAGGACTGCTTGCAAACCGTGGCGCTCAACCTAGGTGTCGTGGGGATCATGACTGCAATAGGAAGGCTTGATGGAGTTGCTGGGGATATTCCTTCTGGGCTCCTGCTTTGGTGTCTTGCCCCCTAGTCCTCAATCTCTAAGGGGCATTGCCCCTCCTTGGAGCACCTAGATTGACATGAAAAAGACAGGGACTTTGCCAATGTTGTGGTGACGGGGGCTACACGCATTGGAAAGCTCCCAAGCACACAACGCAGCTGAATGCTGCCTGAGATTGCTTCAAAAACCTTCCACTCTTCACAAGGCCTGAGGGCCCGAGGCAGACTCAGGCCAGTTCCTGGGCTTTTCGGTTGGGTGAACGAAGCGTCTTGCACCATGACTGGGAAAGTCATGTTGAGGCCACTCTTACCTTGAAGGCATAATATAACAATCTACCTTCCTCTGCTCGGTAGCGGATCCTTTGCTCGGGTAAGCTGAGATGTCCTACAGCATTTGACGTGCCATTAAAGCCAACGCAGACGTGGTCAAAAAGGAAAGGTAAACAAGGGCCTGGCCCGTACGGGGATCGAACCCGCGACCTTGGCGTTATTAGCACCACGCTCTAACCAACTGAGCTAACCGGCCACCTTTGGCCATGGTACTCACTCCTGTCACAGGATCGCGCGGGTCACCTCAAATGGTCCAGAAAATGTTCTCGTTTTAGGGTTGACTCGGAGGCCTTGCTTGGAAAAAAAAAGAAACGCCATCTCCCCGTCGGGGAATTGAACCCCGGTCTCCCGCGTGACAGGCGGGGATACTGACCACTATACTAACGAGGACTGCTTGCAAGCCGTGGCGCTCAACCTAGGTGTCGTGGGGATCATGACTGCAATAGGAAGGCTTGATGGAGTTGCTGGGGATATTCCTTCTGGGCTCCTGCTTTGGTGTCTTGCCCCCTAGTCCTCAATCTCTAAGGGGCATTGCCCCTCCTTGGAGCACCTAGATTGACATGAAAAAGACAGGGACTTTGCCAATGTTGTGGTGACGGGGGCTACACGCATTGGAAAGCTCCCAAGCACACAACGCAGCTGAATGCTGCCTGAGATTGCTTCAAAAACCTTCCACTCTTCACAAGGCCTGAGGGCCCGAGGCAGACTCAGGCCAGTTCCTGGGCTTTTCGGTTGGGTGAACGAAGCGTCTTGCACCATGACTGGGAAAGTCATGTTGAGGCCACTCTTACCTTGAAGGCTTAATATAACAATCTACCTTCCTCTGCTCGGTAGCGGATCCTTTGCTCGGGTAAGCTGAGATGTCCTACAGCATTTGACGTGCCATTAAAGCCAACGCAGACGTGGTCAAAAAGGAAAGGTAAACAAGGGCCTGGCCCGTACGGGGATCGAACCCGCGACCTTGGCGTTATTAGCACCACGCTCTAACCAACTGAGCTAACCGGCCACCTTTGGCCATGGTACTCACTCCTGTCACAGGATCGCGCGGGTCACCTCAAATGGTCCAGAAAATGTTCTCGTTTTAGGGTTGACTCGGAGGCCTTGC
The DNA here is from genome assembly GCA_027917425.1 of Gastrophryne carolinensis. Taxonomy (NCBI): domain Eukaryota; kingdom Metazoa; phylum Chordata; class Amphibia; order Anura; family Microhylidae; genus Gastrophryne; species Gastrophryne carolinensis. The sequence goes on along the minus strand of JAQIHN010000047.1, from coordinate 350,310 downwards.
TTGGAAAAAAAAGGAAACGCCATCTCCCCGTCGGGGAATTGAACCCCGGTCTCCCGCATGACAGGCGGGGATACTGACCACTATACTAACGAGGACTGCTTGCAAACCGTGGCGCTCAACCTAGGTGTCGTGGGGATCATGACTGCAATAGGAAGGCTTGATGGAGTTGCTGGGGATATTCCTTCTGGGCTCCTGCTTTGGTGTCTTGCCCCCTAGTCCTCAATCTCTAAGGGGCATTGCCCCTCCTTGGAGCACCTAGATTGACATGAAAAAGACAGGGACTTTGCCAATGTTGTGGTGACGGGGGCTACACGCATTGGAAAGCTCCCAAGCACACAACGCAGCTGAATGCTGCCTGAGATTGCTTCAAAAACCTTCCACTCTTCACAAGGCCTGAGGGCCCGAGGCAGACTCAGGCCAGTTCCTGGGCTTTTCGGTTGGGTGAACGAAGCGTCTTGCACCATGACTGGGAAAGTCATGTTGAGGCCACTCTTACCTTGAAGGCATAATATAACAATCTACCTTCCTCTGCTCGGTAGCGGATCCTTTGCTCGGGTAAGCTGAGATGTCCTACAGCATTTGACGTGCCATTAAAGCCAACGCAGACGTGGTCAAAAAGGAAAGGTAAACAAGGGCCTGGCCCGTACGGGGATCGAACCCGCGACCTTGGCGTTATTAGCACCACGCTCTAACCAACTGAGCTAACCGGCCACCTTTGGCCATGGTACTCACTCCTGTCACAGGATCGCGCGGGTCACCTCAAATGGTCCAGAAAATGTTCTCGTTTTAGGGTTGACTCGGAGGCCTTGCTTGGAAAAAAAAGGAAACGCCATCTCCCCGTCGGGGAATTGAACCCCGGTCTCCCGCGTGACAGGCGGGGATACTGACCACTATACTAACGAGGACTGCTTGCAAACCGTGGCGCTCAACCTAGGTGTCGTGGGGATCATGACTGCAATAGGAAGGCTTGATGGAGTTGCTGGGGATATTCCTTCTGGGCTCCTGCTTTGGTGTCTTGCCCCCTAGTCCTCAATCTCTAAGGGGCATTGCCCCTCCTTGGAGCACCTAGATTGACATGAAAAAGACAGGGACTTTGCCAATGTTGTGGTGACGGGGGCTACACGCATTGGAAAGCTCCCAAGCACACAACGCAGCTGAATGCTGCCTGAGATTGCTTCAAAAACCTTCCACTCTTCACAAGGCCTGAGGGCCCGAGGCAGACTCAGGCCAGTTCCTGGGCTTTTCGGTTGGGTGAACGAAGCGTCTTGCACCATGACTGGGAAAGTCATGTTGAGGCCACTCTTACCTTGAAGGCATAATATAACAATCTACCTTCCTCTGCTCGGTAGCGGATCCTTTGCTCGGGTAAGCTGAGATGTCCTACAGCATTTGACGTGCCATTAAAGCCAACGCAGACGTGGTCAAAAAGGAAAGGTAAACAAGGGCCTGGCCCGTACGGGGATCGAACCCGCGACCTTGGCGTTATTAGCACCACGCTCTAACCAACTGAGCTAACCGGCCACCTTTGGCCATGGTACTCACTCCTGTCACAGGATCGCGCGGGTCACCTCAAATGGTCCAGAAAATGTTCTCGTTTTAGGGTTGACTCGGAGGCCTTGCTTGGAAAAAAAAAGAAACGCCATCTCCCCGTCGGGGAATTGAACCCCGGTCTCCCGCGTGACAGGCGGGGATACTGACCACTATACTAACGAGGACTGCTTGCAAGCCGTGGCGCTCAACCTAGGTGTCGTGGGGATCATGACTGCAATAGGAAGGCTTGATGGAGTTGCTGGGGATATTCCTTCTGGGCTCCTGCTTTGGTGTCTTGCCCCCTAGTCCTCAATCTCTAAGGGGCATTGCCCCTCCTTGGAGCACCTAGATTGACATGAAAAAGACAGGGACTTTGCCAATGTTGTGGTGACGGGGGCTACACGCATTGGAAAGCTCCCAAGCACACAACGCAGCTGAATGCTGCCTGAGATTGCTTCAAAAACCTTCCACTCTTCACAAGGCCTGAGGGCCCGAGGCAGACTCAGGCCAGTTCCTGGGCTTTTCGGTTGGGTGAACGAAGCGTCTTGCACCATGACTGGGAAAGTCATGTTGAGGCCACTCTTACCTTGAAGGCTTAATATAACAATCTACCTTCCTCTGCTCGGTAGCGGATCCTTTGCTCGGGTAAGCTGAGATGTCCTACAGCATTTGACGTGCCATTAAAGCCAACGCAGACGTGGTCAAAAAGGAAAGGTAAACAAGGGCCTGGCCCGTACGGGGATCGAACCCGCGACCTTGGCGTTATTAGCACCACGCTCTAACCAACTGAGCTAACCGGCCACCTTTGGCCATGGTACTCACTCCTGTCACAGGATCGCGCGGGTCACCTCAAATGGTCCAGAAAATGTTCTCGTTTTAGGGTTGACTCGGAGGCCTTGCTTGGAAAAAAAAGGAAACGCCATCTCCCCGTCGTGGAATTGAACCACGGTCTCCCGCGTGACAGGCGGGGATACTGACCACTATACTAACGAGGACTGCTTGCAAACCGTGGCGCTCAACCTAGGTGTCGTGGGGATCATGACTGCAATAGGAAGGCTTGATGGAGTTGCTGGGGATATTCCTTCTGGGCTCCTGCTTTGGTGTCTTGCCCCCTAGTCCTCAATCTCTAAGGGGCATTGCCCCTCCTTGGAGCACCTAGATTGACATGAAAAAGACAGGGACTTTGCCAATGTTGTGGTGACGGGGGCTACACGCATTGGAAAGCTCCCAAGCACACAACGCAGCTGAATGCTGCCTGAGATTGCTTCAAAAACCTTCCACTCTTCACAAGGCCTGAGGGCCCGAGGCAGACTCAGGCCAGTTCCTGGGCTTTTCGGTTGGGTGAACGAAGCGTCTTGCACCATGACTGGGAAAGTCATTTTGAGGCCACTCTTACCTTGAAGGCATAATATAACAATCTACCTTCCTCTGCTCGGTAGCGGATCCTTTGCTCGGGTAAGCTGAGATGTCCTACAGCATTTGACGTGCCATTAAAGCCAACGCAGACGTGGTCAAAAAGGAAAGGTAAACAAGGGCCTGGCCCGTACGGGGATCGAACCCGCGACCTTGGCGTTATTAGCACCACGCTCTAACCAACTGAGCTAACCGGCCACCTTTGGCCATGGTACTCACTCCTGTCACAGGATCGCGTGGGTCACCTCAAATGGTCCAGAAAATGTTCTCGTTTTAGGGTTGACTCGGAGGCCTTGCTTGGAAAAAAAAGGAAATGCCATCTCCCCGTCGGGGAATTGAACCCCGGTCTCCCGCGTGACAGGCGGGGATACTGACCACTATACTAACGAGGACTGCTTGCAAACCGTGGCGCTCAACCTAGGTGTCGTGGGGATCATGACTGCAATAGGAAGGCTTGATGGAGTTGCTGGGGATATTCCTTCTGGGCTCCTGCTTTGGTGTCTTGCCCCCTAGTCCTCAATCTCTAAGGGGCATTGCCCCTCCTTGGAGCACCTAGATTGACATGAAAAAGACAGGGACTTTGCCAATGTTGTGGTGACGGGGGCTACACGCATTGGAAAGCTCCCAAGCACACAACGCAGCTGAATGCTGCCTGAGATTGCTTCAAAAACCTTCCACTCTTCACAAGGCCTGAGGGCCCGAGGCAGACTCAGGCCAGTTCCTGGGCTTTTCGGTTGGGTGAACGAAGCGTCTTGCACCATGACTGGGAAAGTCATGTTGAGGCCACTCTTACCTTGAAGGCATAATATAACAATCTACCTTCCTCTGCTCGGTAGCGGATCCTTTGCTCGGGTAAGCTGAGATGTCCTACAGCATTTGACGTGCCATTAAAGCCAACGCAGACGTGGTCAAAAAGGAAAGGTAAACAAGGGCCTGGCCCGTACGGGGATCGAACCCGCGACCTTGGCGTTATTAGCACCACGCTCTAACCAACTGAGCTAACCGGCCACCTTTGGCCATGGTACTCACTCCTGTCACAGGATCGCGCGGGTCACCTCAAATGGTCCAGAAAATGTTCTCGTTTTAGGGTTGACTCGGAGGCCTTGCTTGGAAAAAAAAGGAAACGCCATCTCCCCGTCAGGGAATTGAACCCCGGTCTCCCGCGTGACAGGCGGGGATACTGACCACTATACTAACGAGGACTGCTTGCAAACCGTGGCGCTCAACCTAGGTGTCGTGGGGATCATGACTGCAATAGGAAGGCTTGATGGAGTTGCTGGGGATATTCCTTCTGGGCTCCTGCTTTGGTGTCTTGCCCCCTAGTCCTCAATCTCTAAGGGGCATTGCCCCTCCTTGGAGCACCTAGATTGACATGAAAAAGACAGGGACTTTGCCAATGTTGTGGTGACGGGGGCTACACGCATTGGAAAGCTCCCAAGCACACAACGCAGCTGAATGCTGCCTGAGATTGCTTCAAAAACCTTCCACTCTTCACAAGGCCTGAGGGCCCGAGGCAGACTCAGGCCAGTTCCTGGGCTTTTCGGTTGGGTGAACGAAGCGTCTTGCACCATGACTGGGAAAGTCATGTTGAGGCCACTCTTACCTTGAAGGCATAATATAACAATCTACCTTCCTCTGCTCGGTAGCGGATCCTTTGCTCGGGTAAGCTGAGATGTCCTACAGCATTTGACGTGCCATTAAAGCCAACGCAGACGTGGTCAAAAAGGAAAGGTAAACAAGGGCCTGGCCCGTACGGGGATCGAACCCGCGACCTTGGCGTTATTAGCACCACGCTCTAACCAACTGAGCTAACCGGCCACCTTTGGCCATGGTACTCACTCCTGTCACAGGATCGCGCGGGTCACCTCAAATGGTCCAGAAAATGTTCTCGTTTTAGGGTTGACTCGGAGGCCTTGCTTGGAAAAAAAAGGAAACGCCATCTCCCCGTCAGGGAATTGAACCCCGGTCTCCCGCGTGACAGGCGGGGATACTGACCACTATACTAACGAGGACTGCTTGCAAACCGTGGCGCTCAACCTAGGTGTCGTGGGGATCATGACTGCAATAGGAAGGCTTGATGGAGTTGCTGGGGATATTCCTTCTGGGCTCCTGCTTTGGTGTCTTGCCCCCTAGTCCTCAATCTCTAAGGGGCATTGCCCCTCCTTGGAGCACCTAGATTGACATGAAAAAGACAGGGACTTTGCCAATGTTGTGGTGACGGGGGCTACACGCATTGGAAAGCTCCCAAGCACACAACGCAGCTGAATGCTGCCTGAGATTGCTTCAAAAACCTTCCACTCTTCACAAGGCCTGAGGGCCCGAGGCAGACTCAGGCCAGTTCCTGGGCTTTTCGGTTGGGTGAACGAAGCGTCTTGCACCATGACTGGGAAAGTCATGTTGAGGCCACTCTTACCTTGAAGGCATAATATAACAATCTACCTTCCTCTGCTCGGTAGCGGATCCTTTGCTCGGGTAAGCTGAGATGTCCTACAGCATTTGACGTGCCATTAAAGCCAACGCAGACGTGGTCAAAAAGGAAAGGTAAACAAGGGCCTGGCCCGTACGGGGATCGAACCCGCGACCTTGGCGTTATTAGCACCACGCTCTAACCAACTGAGCTAACCGGCCACCTTTGGCCATGGTACTCACTCCTGTCACAGGATCGCGCGGGTCACCTCAAATGGTCCAGAAAATGTTCTCGTTTTAGGGTTGACTCGGAGGCCTTGCTTGGAAAAAAAAGGAAACGCCATCTCCCCGTCGGGGAATTGAACCCCGGTCTCCCGCGTGACAGGCGGGGATACTGACCACTATACTAACGAGGACTGCTTGCAAACCGTGGCGCTCAACCTAGGTGTCGTGGGGATCATGACTGCAATAGGAAGGCTTGATGGAGTTGCTGGGGATATTCCTTCTGGGCTCCTGCTTTGGTGTCTTGCCCCCTAGTCCTCAATCTCTAAGGGGCATTGCCCCTCCTTGGAGCACCTAGATTGACATGAAAAAGACAGGGACTTTGCCAATGTTGTGGTGACGGGGGCTACACGCATTGGAAAGCTCCCAAGCACACAACGCAGCTGAATGCTGCCTGAGATTGCTTCAAAAACCTTCCACTCTTCACAAGGCCTGAGGGCCCGAGGCAGACTCAGGCCAGTTCCTGGGCTTTTCGGTTGGGTGAACGAAGCGTCTTGCACCATGACTGGGAAAGTCATGTTGAGGCCACTCTTACCTTGAAGGCATAATATAACAATCTACCTTCCTCTGCTCGGTAGCGGATCCTTTGCTCGGGTAAGCTGAGATGTCCTACAGCATTTGACGTGCCATTAAAGCCAACGCAGACGTGGTCAAAAAGGAAAGGTAAACAAGGGCCTGGCCCGTACGGGGATCGAACCCGCGACCTTGGCGTTATTAGCACCACGCTCTAACCAACTGAGGTAACCGGCCACCTTTGGCCATGGTACTCACTCCTGTCACAGGATCGCGCGGGTCACCTCAAATGGTCCAGAAAATGTTCTCGTTTTAGGGTTGACTCGGAGGCCTTGCTTGGAAAAAAAAGGAAACGCCATCTCCCCGTCGGGGAATTGAACCCCGGTCTCCCGCGTGACAGGCGGGGATACTGACCACTATACTAACGAGGACTGCTTGCAAACCGTGGCGCTCAACCTAGGTGTCGTGGGGATCATGACTGCAATAGGAAGGCTTGATGGAGTTGCTGGGGATATTCCTTCTGGGCTCCTGCTTTGGTGTCTTGCCCCCTAGTCCTCAATCTCTAAGGGGCATTGCCCCTCCTTGGAGCACCTAGATTGACATGAAAAAGACAGGGACTTTGCCAATGTTGTGGTGACGGGGGCTACACGCATTGGAAAGCTCCCAAGCACACAACGCAGCTGAATGCTGCCTGAGATTGCTTCAAAAACCTTCCACTCTTCACAAGGCCTGAGGGCCCGAGGCAGACTCAGGCCAGTTCCTGGGCTTTTCGGTTGGGTGAACGAAGCGTCTTGCACCATGACTGGGAAAGTCATGTTGAGGCCACTCTTACCTTGAAGGCATAATATAACAATCTACCTTCCTCTGCTCGGTAGCGGATCCTTTGCTCGGGTAAGCTGAGATGTCCTACAGCATTTGACGTGCCATTAAAGCCAACGCAGACGTGGTCAAAAAGGAAAGGTAAACAAGGGCCTGGCCCGTACGGGGATCGAACCCGCGACCTTGGCGTTATTAGCACCACGCTCTAACCAACTGAGCTAACCGGCCACCTTTGGCCATGGTACTCACTCCTGTCACAGGATCGCGCGGGTCACCTCAAATGGTCCAGAAAATGTTCTCGTTTTAGGGTTGACTCGGAGGCCTTGCTTGGAAAAAAAAGGAAACGCCATCTCCCCGTCGGGGAATTGAACCCCGGTCTCCCGCGTGACAGGCGGGGATACTGACCACTATACTAACGAGGACTGCTTGCAAACCGTGGCGCTCAACCTAGGTGTCGTGGGGATCATGACTGCAATAGGAAGGCTTGATGGAGTTGCTGGGGATATTCCTTCTGGGCTCCTGCTTTGGTGTCTTGCCCCCTAGTCCTCAATCTCTAAGGGGCATTGCCCCTCCTTGGAGCACCTAGATTGACATGAAAAAGACAGGGACTTTGCCAATGTTGTGGTGACGGGGGCTACACGCATTGGAAAGCTCCCAAGCACACAACGCAGCTGAATGCTGCCTGAGATTGCTTCAAAAACCTTCCACTCTTCACAAGGCCTGAGGGCCCGAGTCAGACTCAGGCCAGTTCCTGGGCTTTTCGGTTGGGTGAACGAAGCGTCTTGCACCATGACTGGGAAAGTCATGTTGAGGCCACTCTTACCTTGAAGGCATAATATAACAATCTACCTTCCTCTGCTCGGTAGCGGATCCTTTGCTCGGGTAAGCTGAGATGTCCTACAGCATTTGACGTGCCATTAAAGCCAACGCAGACGTGGTCAAAAAGGAAAGGTAAACAAGGGCCTGGCCCGTACGGGGATCGAACCCGCGACCTTGGCGTTATTAGCACCACGCTCTAACCAACTGAGCTAACCGGCCACCTTTGGCCATGGTACTCACTCCTGTCACAGGATCGCGCGGGTCACCTCAAATGGTCCAGAAAATGTTCTCGTTTTAGGGTTGACTCGGAGGCCTTGCTTGGAAAAAAAAGGAAACGCCATCTCCCCGTCGGGGAATTGAACCCCGGTCTCCCGCGTGACAGGCGGGGATACTGACCACTATACTAACGAGGACTGCTTGCAAACTGTGGCGCTCAACCTAGGTGTCGTGGGGATCATGACTGCAATAGGAAGGCTTGATGGAGTTGCTGGGGATATTCCTTCTGGGCTCCTGCTTTGGTGTCTTGCCCCCTAGTCCTCAATCTCTAAGGGGCATTGCCCCTCCTTGGAGCACCTAGATTGACATGAAAAAGACAGGGACTTTGCCAATGTTGTGGTGACGGGGGCTACACGCATTGGAAAGCTCCCAAGCACACAACGCAGCTGAATGCTGCCTGAGATTGCTTCAAAAACCTTCCACTCTTCACAAGGCCTGAGGGCCCGAGGCAGACTCAGGCCAGTTCCTGGGCTTTTCGGTTGGGTGAACGAAGCGTCTTGCACCATGACTGGGAAAGTCATGTTGAGGCCACTCTTACCTTGAAGGCATAATATAACAATCTACCTTCCTCTGCTCGGTAGCGGATCCTTTGCTCGGGTAAGCTGAGATGTCCTACAGCATTTGACGTGCCATTAAAGCCAACGCAGACGTGGTCAAAAAGGAAAGGTAAACAAGGGCCTGGCCCGTACGGGGATCGAACCCGCGACCTTGGCGTTATTAGCACCACGCTCTAACCAACTGAGGTAACCGGCCACCTTTGGCCATGGTACTCACTCCTGTCACAGGATCGCGCGGGTCACCTCAAATGGTCCAGAAAATGTTCTCGTTTTAGGGTTGACTCGGAGGCCTTGCTTGGAAAAAAAAGGAAACGCCATCTCCCCGTCGGGGAATTGAACCCCGGTCTCCCGCGTGACAGGCGGGGATACTGACCACTATACTAACGAGGACTGCTTGCAAACTGTGGCGCTCAACCTAGGTGTCGTGGGGATCATGACTGCAATAGGAAGGCTTGATGGAGTTGCTGGGGATATTCCTTCTGGGCTCCTGCTTTGGTGTCTTGCCCCCTAGTCCTCAATCTCTAAGGGGCATTGCCCCTCCTTGGAGCACCTAGATTGACATGAAAAAGACAGGGACTTTGCCAATGTTGTGGTGACGGGGGCTACACGCATTGGAAAGCTCCCAAGCACACAACGCAGCTGAATGCTGCCTGAGATTGCTTCAAAAACCTTCCACTCTTCACAAGGCCTGAGGGCCCGAGGCAGACTCAGGCCAGTTCCTGGGCTTTTCGGTTGGGTGAACGAAGCGTCTTGCACCATGACTGGGAAAGTCATGTTGAGGCCACTCTTACCTTGAAGGCATAATATAACAATCTACCTTCCTCTGCTCGGTAGCGGATCCTTTGCTCGGGTAAGCTGAGATGTCCTACAGCATTTGACGTGCCATTAAAGCCAACGCAGACGTGGTCAAAAAGGAAAGGTAAACAAGGGCCTGGCCCGTACGGGGATCGAACCCGCGACCTTGGCGTTATTAGCACCACGCTCTAACCAACTGAGGTAACCGGCCACCTTTGGCCATGGTACTCACTCCTGTCACAGGATCGCGCGGGTCACCTCAAATGGTCCAGAAAATGTTCTCGTTTTAGGGTTGACTCGGAGGCCTTGCTTGGAAAAAAAAGGGAACGCCATCTACCCGTCGGGGAATTGAACCCCGGTCTCCCGCGTGACAGGCGGGGATACTGACCACTATGCTAACGAGGACTGCTTGCAAACCGTGGCGCTCAACCTAGGTGTCGTGGGGATCATGACTGCAATAGGAAGGCTTGATGGAGTTGCTGGGGATATTCCTTCTGGGCTCCTGCTTTGGTGTCTTGCCCCCTAGTCCTCAATCTCTAAGGGGCATTGCCCCTCCTTGGAGCACCTAGATTGACATGAAAAAGACAGGGACTTTGCCAATGTTGTGGTGACGGGGGCTACACGCATTGGAAAGCTCCCAAGCACACAACGCAGCTGAATGCTGCCTGAGATTGCTTCAAAAACCTTCCACTCTTCACAAGGCCTGAGGGCCCGAGGCAGACTCAGGCCAGTTCCTGGGCTTTTCGGTTGGGTGAACGAAGCGTCTTGCACCATGACTGGGAAAGTCATGTTGAGGCCACTCTTACCTTGAAGGCATAATATAACAATCTACCTTCCTCTGCTCGGTAGCGGATCCTTTGCTCCAACGCAGACGTGGTCAAAAAGGAAAGGTAAACAAGGGCCTGGCCCGTACGGGGATCGAACCAACTGAGCTAACCGGCCACCTTTGGCCATGGTACTCACTCCTGTCACAGGATCGCGCGGGTCACCTCAAATGGTCCAGAAAATGTTCTCGTTTTAGGGTTGACTCGGAGGCCTTGCTTGGAAAAAAAAGGAAACACCATCTCCCCGTCGGGGAATTGAACCCCGGTCTCCCGCGTGACAGGCGGGGATACTGACCACTATACTAACGAGGACTGCTTGCAAACCGTGGCGCTCAACCTAGGTGTCGTGGGGATCATGACTGCAATAGGAAGGCTTGATGGAGTTGCTGGGGATATTCCTTCTGGGCTCCTGCTTTGGTGTCTTGCCCCCTAGTCCTCAATCTCTAAGGGGCATTGCCCCTCCTTGGAGCACCTAGGCTTTTCAGTTGGGTGAACGAAGCGTCTTGCACCATGACTGGGAAAGTCATGTTGAGGCCACTCTTACCATAATATAACAATCTACCTTCCTCTGCTCGGTAGCGGATCCTTTGCTCGGGTAAGCTGAGATGTCCTACAGCATTTGACGTGCCATTAAAGCCAACGCAGACGTGGTCAAAAAGGAAAGGTAAACAAGGGCCTGGCCCGTACGGGGATCGAACCCGCGACCTTGGCGTTATTAGCACCACGCTCTAACCAACTGAGCTAACCGGCCACCTTTGGCCATGGTACTCACTCCTGTCACAGGATCGCGCGGGTCACCTCAAATGGTCCAGAAAATGTTCTCATTTTAGGGTTGACTCGGAGGCCTTGCTTGGAAAAAAAAGGAAACGCCATCTCCCCGTCGGGGAATTGAACCCCGGTCTCCCGCGTGACAGGCGGGGATACTGACCACTATACTAACGAGGACTGCTTGCAAACCGTGGCGCTCAACCTAGGTGTCGTGGGGATCATGACTGCAATAGGAAGGCTTGATGGAGTTGCTGGGGATATTCCTTCTGGGCTCCTGCTTTGGTGTCTTGCCCCCTAGTCCTCAATCTCTAAGGGGCATTGCCCCTCCTTGGAGCACCTAGATTGACATGAAAAAGACAGGGACTTTGCCAATGTTGTGGTGACGGGGGCTACACGCATTGGAAAGCTCCCAAGCACACAACGCAGCTGAATGCTGCCTGAGATTGCTTCAAAAACCTTCCACTCTTCACAAGGCCTGAGGGCCCGAGGCAGACTCAGGCCAGTTCCTGGGCTTTTCGGTTGGGTGAACGAAGCGTCTTGCACCATGACTGGGAAAGTCATGTTGAGGCCACTCTTACCTTGAAGGCATAATATAACAATCTACCTTCCTCTGCTCGGTAGCGGATCCTTTGCTCGGGTAAGCTGAGATGTCCTACAGCATTTGACGTGCCATTAAAGCCAACGCAGACGTGGTCAAAAAGGAAAGGTAAACAAGGGCCTGGCCCGTACGGGGATCGAACCCGCGACCTTGGCGTTATTAGCACCACGCTCTAACCAACTGAGCTAACCGGCCACCTTTGGCCATGGTACTCACTCCTGTCACAGGATCGCGCGGGTCACCTCAAATGGTCCAGAAAATGTTCTCGTTTTAGGGTTGACTCGGAGGCCTTGCTTGGAAAAAAAAGGAAACGCCATCTCCCCGTCGGGGAATTGAACCCCGGTCTCCCGCGTGACAGGCGGGGATACTGACCACTATACTAACGAGGACTGCTTGCAAACCGTGGCGCTCAACCTAGGTGTCGTGGGGATCATGACTGCAATAGGAAGGCTTGATGGAGTTGCTGGGGATATTCCTTCTGGGCTCCTGCTTTGGTGTCTTGCCCCCTAGTCCTCAATCTCTAAGGGGCATTGCCCCTCCTTGGAGCACCTAGATTGACATGAAAAAGACAGGGACTTTGCCAATGTTGTGGTGACGGGGGCTACACGCATTGGAAAGCTCCCAAGCACACAACGCAGCTGAATGCTGCCTGAGATTGCTTCAAAAACCTTCCACTCTTCACAAGGCCTGAGGGCCTGAGGCAGACTCAGGCCAGTTCCTGGGCTTTTCGGTTGGGTGAACGAAGCGTCTTGCACCATGACTGGGAAAGTCATGTTGAGGCCACTCTTACCTTGAAGGCATAATATAACAATCTGCCTTCCTCTGCTCGGTAGCGGATCCTTTGCTCGGGTAAGCTGAGATGTCCTACAGCATTTGACGTGCCATTAAAGCCAACGCAGACGTGGTCAAAAAGGAAAGGTAAACAAGGGCCTGGCCCGTACGGGGATCGAACCCGCGACCTTGGCGTTATTAGCACCACGCTCTAACCAACTGAGCTAACCGGCCACCTTTGGCCATGGTACTCACTCCTGTCACAGGATCGCGCGGGTCACCTCAAATGGTCCAGAAAATGTTCTCGTTTTAGGGTTGACTCGGAGGCCTTGCTTGAAAAAAAAAGGAAACGGCATCTCCCCGTCGGGGAATTGAACCCCGGTCTCCCGCGTGACAGGCAGGGATACTGACCACTATACTAACGAGGACTGCTTGCAAACCGTGGCGCTCAACCTAGGTGTCGTGGGGATCATGACTGCAATAGGAAGGCTTGATGGAGTTGCTGGGGATATTCCTTCTGGGCTCCTGCTTTGGTGTCTTGCCCCCTAGTCCTCAATCTCTAAGGGGCATTGCCCCTCCTTGGAGCACCTAGATTGACATGAAAAAGACAGGGACTTTGCCAATGTTGTGGTGACGGGGGCTACACGCATTGGAAAGCTCCCAAGCACACAACGCAGCTGAATGCTGCCTGAGATTGCTTCAAAAACCTTCCACTCTTCACAAGGCCTGAGGGCCCGAGGCAGACTCAGGCCAGTTCCTGGGCTTTTCGGTTGGGTGAACGAAGCGTCTTGCACCATGACTGGGAAAGTCATGTTGAGGCCACTCTTACCTTGAAGGCATAATATAACAATCTACCTTCCTCTGCTCGGTAGCGGATCCTTTGCTCGGGTAAGCTGAGATGTCCTACAGCATTTGACGTGCCAATAAAGCCAACGCAGACGTGGTCAAAAAGGAAAGGTAAACAAGGGCCTGTCCCGTACGGGGATCGAACCCGCGACCTTGGCGTTATTAGCACCACGCTCTAACCAACTGAGCTAACCGGCCACCTTTGGCCATGGTACTCACTCCTGTCACAGGATCGCGCGGGTCACCTCAAATGGTCCAGAAAATGTTCTCGTTTTAGGGTTGACTCGGAGGCCTTGCTTGGAAAAAAAAGGAAACGCCATCTCCCCGTCGGGGAATTGAACCCCGGTCTCCCGCGTGACAGGCGGGGATACTGACCACTATACTAACGAGGACTGCTTGCAAACCGTGGCGCTCAACCTAGGTGTCGTGGGGATCATGACTGCAATAGGAAGGCTTGATGGAGTTGCTGGGGATATTCCTTCTGGGCTCCTGCTTTGGTGTCTTGCCCCCTAGTCCTCAATCTCTAAGGGGCATTGCCCCTCCTTGGAGCACCTAGATTGACATGAAAAAGACAGGGACTTTGCCAATGTTGTGGTGACGGGGGCTACACGCATTGGAAAGCTCCCAAGCACACAACGCAGCTGAATGCTGCCTGAGATTGCTTCAAAAACCTTCCACTCTTCACAAGGCCTGAGGGCCCGAGGCAGACTCAGGCCAGTTCCTGGGCTTTTCGGTTGGGTGAACGAAGCGTCTTGCACCATGACTGGGAAAGTCATGTTGAGGCCACTCTTACCTTGAAGGCATAATATAACAATCTACCTTCCTCTGCTCGGTAGCGGATCCTTTGCTCGGGTAAGCTGAGATGTCCTACAGCATTTGACGTGCCATTAAAGCCAACGCAGACGTGGTCAAAAAGGAAAGGTAAACAAGGGCCTGGCCCGTACGGGGATCGAACCCGCGACCTTGGCGTTATTAGCACCACGCTCTAACCAACTGAGCTAACCGGCCACCTTTGGCCATGGTACTCACTCCTGTCACAGGATCGCGCGGGTCACCTCAAATGGTCCAGAAAATGTTCTCGTTTTAGGGTTGACTCGGAGGCCTTGCTTGGAAAAAAAGGAAACGCCATCTCCCCGTCGGGGAATTGAACCCCGGTCTCCCGCGTGACAGGCGGGGATACTGACCACTATACTAACGAGGACTGCTTGCAAACCGTGGCGCTCAACCTAGGTGTCGTGGGGATCATGACTGCAATAGGAAGGCTTGATGGAGTTGCTGGGGATATTCCTTCTGGGCTCCTGCTTTGGTGTCTTGCCCCCTAGTCCTCAATCTCTAAGGGGCATTGCCCCTCCTTGGAGCACCTAGATTGACATGAAAAAGACAGGGACTTTGCCAATGTTGTGGTGACGGGGGCTACACGCATTGGAAAGCTCCCAAGCACACAACGCAGCTGAATGCTGCCTGAGATTGCTTCAAAAACCTTCCACTCTTCACAAGGCCTGAGGGCCCGAGGCAGACTCAGGCCAGTTCCTGGGCTTTTCGGTTGGGTGAACGAAGCGTCTTGCACCATGACTGGGAAAGTCATGTTGAGGCCACTCTTACCTTGAAGGCATAATATAACAATCTACCTTCCTCTGCTCGGTAGCGGATCCTTTGCTCGGGTAAGCTGAGATGTCCTACAGCATTTGACGTGCCATTAAAGCCAACGCAGACGTGGTCAAAAAGGAAAGGTAAACAAGGGCCTGGCCCGTACGGGGATCGAACCCGCGACCTTGGCGTTATTAGCACCACGCTCTAACCAACTGAGCTAACCGGCCACCTTTGGCCATGGTACTCACTCCTGTCACAGGATCGCGCGGGTCACCTCAAATGGTCCAGAAAATGTTCTCGTTTTAGGGTTGACTCGGAGGCCTTGCTTGGAAAAAAAAGGAAACGCCATCTCCCCGTCGGGGAATTGAACCCCGGTCTCCCGCGTGACAGGCGGGGATACTGACCACTATACTAACGAGGACTGCTTGCAAACCGTGGCGCTCAACCTAGGTGTCGTGGGGATCATGACTGCAATAGGAAGGCTTGATGGAGTTGCTGGGGATATTCCTTCTGGGCTCCTGCTTTGGTGTCTTGCCCCCTAGTCCTCAATCTCTAAGGGGCATTGCCCCTCCTTGGAGCACCTAGATTGACATGAAAAAGACAGGGACTTTGCCAATGTTGTGGTGACGGGGGCTACACGCATTGGAAAGCTCCCAAGCACACAACGCAGCTGAATGCTGCCTGAGATTGCTTCAAAAACCTTCCACTCTTCACAAGGCCTGAGGGCCTGAGGCAGACTCAGGCCAGTTCCTGGGCTTTTCGGTTGGGTGAACGAAGCGTCTTGCACCATGACTGGGAAAGTCATGTTGAGGCCACTCTTACCTTGAAGGCATAATATAACAATCTACCTTCCTCTGCTCGGTAGCGGATCCTTTGCTCGGGTAAGCTGAGATGTCCTACAGCATTTGACGTGCCATTAAAGCCAACGCAGACGTGGTCAAAAAGGAAAGGTAAACAAGGGCCTGGCCCGTACGGGGATCGAACCCGCGACCTTGGCGTTATTAGCACCACGCTCTAACCAACTGAGCTAACCGGCCACCTTTGGCCATGGTACTCACTCCTGTCACAGGATCGCGCGGGTCACCTCAAATGGTCCAGAAAATGTTCTCGTTTTAGGGTTGACTCGGAGGCCTTGCTTGGAAAAAAAAGGAAACGCCATCTCCCCGTCGGGGAATTGAACCCCGGTCTCCCGCGTGACAGGCGGGGATACTGACCACTATACTAACAAGGACTGCTTGCAAACCGTGGCGCTCAACCTAGGTGTCGTGGGGATCATGACTGCAATAGGAAGGCTTGATGGAGTTGCTGGGGATATTCCTTCTGGGCTCCTGCTTTGGTGTCTTGCCCCCTAGTCCTCAATCTCTAAGGGGCATTGCCCCTCCTTGGAGCACCTAGATTGACATGAAAAAGACAGGGACTTTGCCAATGTTGTGGTGACGGGGGCTACACGCATTGGAAAGCTCCCAAGCACACAACGCAGCTGAATGCTGCCTGAGATTGCTTCAAAAACCTTCCACTCTTCACAAGGCCTGAGGGCCCGAGGCAGACTCAGGCCAGTTCCTGGGCTTTTCGGTTGGGTGAACGAAGCGTCTTGCACCATGACTGGGAAAGTCATGTTGAGGCCACTCTTACCTTGAAGGCATAATATAACAATCTACCTTCCTCTGCTCGGTAGCGGATCCTTTGCTCGGGTAAGCTGAGATGTCCTACAGCATTTGACGTGCCATTAAAGCCAACGCAGACGTGGTCAAAAAGGAAAGGTAAACAAGGGCCTGTCCCGTACGGGGATCGAACCCGCGACCTTGGCGTTATTAGCACCACGCTCTAACCAACTGAGCTAACCGGCCACCTTTGGCCATGGTACTCACTCCTGTCACAGGATCGCGCGGGTCACCTCAAATGGTCCAGAAAATGTTCTCGTTTTAGGGTTGACTCGGAGGCCTTGCTTGGAAAAAAAAGGAAACGCCATCTCCCCGTCGGGGAATTGAACCCCGGTCTCCCGCGTGACAGGCGGGGATACTGACCACTATACTAACGAGGACTGCTTGCAAACCGTGGCGCTCAACCTAGGTGTCGTGGGGATCATGACTGCAATAGGAAGGCTTGATGGAGTTGCTGGGGATATTCCTTCTGGGCTCCTGCTTTGGTGTCTTGCCCCCTAGTCCTCAATCTCTAAGGGGCATTGCCCCTCCTTGGAGCACCTAGATTGACATGAAAAAGACAGGGACTTTGCCAATGTTGTGGTGACGGGGGCTACACGCATTGGAAAGCTCCCAAGCACACAACGCAGCTGAATGCTGCCTGAGATTGCTTCAAAAACCTTCCACTCTTCACAAGGCCTGAGGGCCCGAGGCAGACTCAGGCCAGTTCCTGGGCTTTTCGGTTGGGTGAACGAAGCGTCTTGCACCATGACTGGGAAAGTCATGTTGAGGCCACTCTTACCTTGAAGGCATAATATAACAATCTAATAACCTTGGCGTTATTAGCACCACGCTCTAACCAACTGAGCTAACCGGCCACCTTTGGCCATGGTACTCACTCCTGTCACAGGATCGCGCGGGTCACCTCAAATGGTCCAGAAAATGTTCTCGTTTTAGGGTTGACTCGGAGGCCTTGCTTGGAAAAAAAAGGAAGCGCCATCTCCCCGTCAGGGAATTGAACCCCGGTCTCCCGCGTGACAGGCGGGGATACTGACCACTATACTAACGAGGACTGCTTGCAAACCGTGGCGCTCAACCTAGGTGTCGTGGGGATCATGACTGCAATAGGAAGGCTTGATGGAGTTGCTGGGGATATTCCTTCTGGGCTCCTGCTTTGGTGTCTTGCCCCCTAGTCCTCAATCTCTAAGGGGCATTGCCCCTCCTTGGAGCACCTAGATTGACATGAAAAAGACAGGGACTTTGCCAATGTTGTGGTGACGGGGGCTACACGCATTGGAAAGCTCCCAAGCACACAACGCAGCTGAATGCTGCCTGAGATTGCTTCAAAAACCTTCCACTCTTCACAAGGCCTGAGGGCCCGAGGCAGACTCAGGCCAGTTCCTGGGCTTTTCGGTTGGGTGAACGAAGCGTCTTGCACCATGACTGGGAAAGTCATGTTGAGGCCACTCTTACCTTGAAGGCATAATATAACAATCTACCTTCCTCTGCTCGGTAGCGGATCCTTTGCTCGGGTAAGCTGAGATGTCCTACAGCACTTGACGTGCCATTAAAGCCAACGCAGACGTGGTCAAAAAGGAAAGGTAAACAAGGGCCTGGCCCGTACGGGGATCGAACCCGCGACCTTGGCGTTATTAGCGCCACGCTCTAAGCAACTGAGCTAACCGGCCACCTTTGGCCATGGTACTCACTCCTGTCACAGGATCGCGCGGGTCACCTCAAATGGTCCAGAAAATGTTCTCGTTTTAGGGTTGACTCGGAGGCCTTGCTTGGAAAAAAAAGGAAACGCCATCTCCCCGTCGGGGAATTGAACCCCGGTCTCCCGCGTGACAGGCGGGGATACTGACCACTATACTAACGAGGACTGCTTGCAAACCGTGGCGCTCAACCTAGGTGTCGTGGGGATCATGACTGCAATAGGAAGGCTTGATGGAGTTGCTGGGGATATTCCTTCTGGGCTCCTGCTTTGGTGTCTTGCCCCCTAGTCCTCAATCTCTAAGGGGCATTGCCCCTCCTTGGAGCACCTAGATTGACATGAAAAAGACAGGGACTTTGCCAATGTTGTGGTGACGGGGGCTACACGCATTGGAAAGCTCCCAAGCACACAACGCAGCTGAATGCTGCCTGAGATTGCTTCAAAAACCTTCCACTCTTCACAAGGCCTGAGGGCCCGAGGCAGACTCAGGCCAGTTCCTGGGCTTTTCGGTTGGGTGAACGAAGCGTCTTGCACCATGACTGGGAAAGTCATGTTGAGGCCACTCTTACCTTGAAGGCATAATATAACAATCTACCTTCCTCTGCTCGGTAGCGGATCCTTTGCTCGGGTAAGCTGAGATGTCCTACAGCATTTGACGTGCCATTAAAGCCAACGCAGACGTGGTCAAAAAGGAAAGGTAAACAAGGGCCTGGCCCGTACGGGGATCGAACCCGCGACCTTGGCGTTATTAGCACCACGCTCTAACCAACTGAGCTAACCGGCCACCTTTGGCCATGGTACTCACTCCTGTCACAGGATCGCGCGGGTCACCTCAAATGGTCCAGAAAATGTTCTCGTTTTAGGGTTGACTCGGAGGCCTTGCTTGGAAAAAAAAGGAAACGCCATCTCCCCGTCGGGGAATTGAACCCCGGTCTCCCGCGTGACAGGCGGGGATACTGACCACTATACTAACGAGGACTGCTTGCAAACCGTGGCGCTCAACCTAGGTGTCGTGGGGATCATGACTGCAATAGGAAGGCTTGATGGAGTTGCTGGGGATATTCCTTCTGGGCTCCTGCTTTGGTGTCTTGCCCCCTAGTCCTCAATCTCTAAGGGGCATTGCCCCTCCTTGGAGCACCTAGATTGACATGAAAAAGACAGGGACTTTGCCAATGTTGTGGTGACGGGGGCTACACGCATTGGAAAGCTCCCAAGCACACAACGCAGCTGAATGCTGCCTGAGATTGCTTCAAAAACCTTCCACTCTTCACAAGGCCTGAGGGCCCGAGGCAGACTCAGGCCAGTTCCTGGGCTTTTCGGTTGGGTGAACGAAGCGTCTTGCACCATGACTGGGAAAGTCATGTTGAGGCCACTCTTACCTTGAAGGCATAATATAACAATCTACCTTCCTCTGCTCGGTAGCGGATCCTTTGCTCGGGTAAGCTGAGATGTCCTACAGCATTTGACGTGCCATTAAAGCCAACGCAGACGTGGTCAAAAAGGAAAGGTAAACAAGGGCCTGGCCCGTACGGGGATCGAACCCGCGACCTTGGCGTTATTAGCACCACGCTCTAACCAACTGAGCTAACCGGCCACCTTTGGCCATGGTACTCACTCCTGTCACAGGATCGCGCGGGTCACCTCAAATGGTCCAGAAAATGTTCTCGTTTTAGGGTTGACTCGGAGGCCTTGCTTGGAAAAAAAAGGAAACGCCATCTCCCCGTCGGGGAATTGAACCCCGGTCTCCCGCGTGACAGGCGGGGATACTGACCACTATACTAACGAGGACTGCTTGCAAACCGTGGCGCTCAACCTAGGTGTCGTGGGGATCATGACTGCAATAGGAAGGCTTGATGGAGTTGCTGGGGATATTCCTTCTGGGCTCCTGCTTTGGTGTCTTGCCCCCTAGTCCTCAATCTCTAAGGGGCATTGCCCCTCCTTGGAGCACCTAGATTGACATGAAAAAGACAGGGACTTTGCCAATGTTGTGGTGACGGGGGCTACACGCATTGGAAAGCTCCCAAGCACACAACGCAGCTGAATGCTGCCTGAGATTGCTTCAAAAACCTTCCACTCTTCACAAGGCCTGAGGGCCCGAGGCAGACTCAGGCCAGTTCCTGGGCTTTTCGGTTGGGTGAACGAAGCGTCTTGCACCATGACTGGGAAAGTCATGTTGAGGCCACTCTTACCTTGAAGGCATAATATAACAATCTACCTTCCTCTGCTCGGTAGCGGATCCTTTGCTCGGGTAAGCTGAGATGTCCTACAGCATTTGACGTGCCATTAAAGCCAACGCAGACGTGGTCAAAAAGGAAAGGTAAACAAGGGCCTGTCCCGTACGGGGATCGAACCCGCGACCTTGGCGTTATTAGCACCACGCTCTAACCAACTGAGCTAACCGGCCACCTTTGGCCATGGTACTCACTCCTGTCACAGGATCGCGCGGGTCACCTCAAATGGTCCAGAAAATGTTCTCGTTTTAGGGTTGACTCAGAGGCCTTGCTTGGAAAAAAAAGGAAACGCCATCTCCCCGTCGGGGAATTGAACCCCGGTCTCCCGCGTGACAGGCGGGGATACTGACCACTATACTAACGAGGACTGCTTGCAAACCGTGGCGCTCAACCTAGGTGTCGTGGGGATCATGACTGCAATAGGAAGGCTTGATGGAGTTGCTGGGGATATTCCTTCTGGGCTCCTGCTTTGGTGTCTTGCCCCCTAGTCCTCAATCTCTAAGGGGCATTGCCCCTCCTTGGAGCACCTAGATTGACATGAAAAAGACAGGGACTTTGCCAATGTTGTGGTGACGGGGGCTACACGCATTGGAAAGCTCCCAAGCACACAACGCAGCTGAATGCTGCCTGAGATTGCTTCAAAAACCTTCCACTCTTCACAAGGCCTGAGGGCCCGAGGCAGACTCAGGCCAGTTCCTGGGATTTTCGGTTGGGTGAACGAAGCGTCTTGCACCATGACTGGGAAAGTCATGTTGAGGCCACTCTTACCTTGAAGGCATAATATAACAATCTAATAACCTTGGCGTTATTAGCACCACGCTCTAACCAACTGAGCTAACCGGCCACCTTTGGCCATGGTACTCACTCCTGTCACAGGATCGCGCGGGTCACCTCAAATGGTCCAGAAAATGTTCTCGTTTTAGGGTTGACTCGGAGGCCTTGCTTGGAAAAAAAAGGAAACGCCATCTCCCCGTCAGGGAATTGAACCCCGGTCTCCCGCGTGACAGGCGGGGATACTGACCACTATACTAACGAGGACTGCTTGCAAACCGTGGCGCTCAACGTAGGTGTCGTGGGGATCATGACTGCAATAGGAAGGCTTGATGGAGTTGCTGGGGATATTCCTTCTGGGCTCCTGCTTTGGTGTCTTGCCCCCTAGTCCTCAATCTCTAAGGGGCATTGCCCCTCCTTGGAGCACCTAGATTGACATGAAAAAGACAGGGACTTTGCCAATGTTGTGGTGACGGGGGCTACACGCATTGGAAAGCTCCCAAGCACACAACGCAGCTGAATGCTGCCTGAGATTGCTTCAAAAACCTTCCACTCTTCACAAGGCCTGAGGGCCCGAGGCAGACTCAGGCCAGTTCCTGGGCTTTTCGGTTGGGTGAACGAAGCGTCTTGCACCATGACTGGGAAAGTCATGTTGAGGCCACTCTTACCTTGAAGGCATAATATAACAATCTAATAACCTTGGCGTTATTAGCACCACGCTCTAACCAACTGAGCTAACCGGCCACCTTTGGCCATGGTACTCACTCCTGTCACAGGATCGCGCGGGTCACCTCAAATGGTCCAGAAAATGTTCTCGTTTTAGGGTTGACTCGGAGGCCTTGCTTGGAAAGAAAAGGAAACGCCATCTCCCCGTCGGGGAATTGAACCCCGGTCTCCCACGTGACAGGCGGAGATACTGACCACTATACTAACGAGGACTGCTTGCAAACCGTGGCGCTCAACCTAGGTGTCGTGGGGATCATGACTGCAATAGGAAGGCTTGATGGAGTTGCTGGGGATATTCCTTCTGGGCTCCTGCTTTGGTGTCTTGCCCCCTAGTCCTCAATCTCTAAGGGGCATTGCCCCTCCTTGGAGCACCTAGATTGACATGAAAAAGACAGGGACTTTGCCAATGTTGTGGTGACGGGGGCTACACGCATTGGAAAGCTCCCAAGCACACAACGCAGCTGAATGCTGCCTGAGATTGCTTCAAAAACCTTCCACTCTTCACAAGGCCTGAGGGCCCGAGGCAGACTCAGGCCAGTTCCTGGGCTTTTCGGTTGGGTGAACGAAGCGTCTTGCACCATGACTGGGAAAGTCATGTTGAGGCCACTCTTACCTTGAAGGCATAATATAACAATCTACCTTCCTCTGCTCGGTAGCGGATCCTTTGCTCGGGTAAGCTGAGATGTCCTACAGCATTTGACGTGCCATTAAAGCCAACGCAGACGTGGTCAAAAAGGAAAGGTAAACAAGGGCCTGGCCCGTACGGGGATCGAACCCGCGACCTTGGCGTTATTAGCACCACGCTCTAACCAACTGAGCTAACCGGCCACCTTTGGCCATGGTACTCACTCCTGTCACAGGATCGCGCGGGTCACCTCAAATGGTCCAGAAAATGTTCTCGTTTTAGGGTTGACTTGGAGGCCTTGCTTGGAAAAAAAAGGAAACGCCATCTCCCCGTCGGGGAATTGAACCCCGGTCTCCCGCGTGACAGGCGGGGATACTGACCACTATACTAACGAGGACTGCTTGCAAACCGTGGCGCTCAACCTAGGTGTCGTGGGGATCATGACTGCAATAGGAAGGCTTGATGGAGTTGCTGGGGATATTCCTTCTGGGCTCCTGCTTTGGTGTCTTGCCCCCTAGTCCTCAATCTCTAAGGGGCATTGCCCCTCCTTGGAGCACCTAGATTGACATGAAAAAGACAGGGACTTTGCCAATGTTGTGGTGACGGGGGCTACACGCATTGGAAAGCTCCCAAGCACACAACGCAGCTGAATGCTGCCTGAGATTGCTTCAAAAACCTTCCACTCTTCACAAGGCCTGAGGGCCCGAGGCAGACTCAGGCCAGTTCCTGGGCTTTTCGGTTGGGTGAACGAAGCGTCTTGCACCATGACTGGGAAAGTCATGTTGAGGCCACTCTTACCTTGAAGGCATAATATAACAATCTACCTTCCTCTGCTCGGTAGCGGATCCTTTGCTCGGGTAAGCTGAGATGTCCTACAGCATTTGACGTGCCATTAAAGCCAACGCAGACGTGGTCAAAAAGGAAAGGTAAACAAGGGCCTGGCCCGTACGGGGATCGAACCCGCGACCTTGGCGTTATTAGCACCACGCTCTAACCAACTGAGCTAACCGGCCACCTTTGGCCATGGTACTCACTCCTGTCACAGGATCGCGCGGGTCACCTCAAATGGTCCAGAAAATGTTCTCGTTTTAGGGTTGACTCGGAGGCCTTGCTTGGAAAAAAAAGGAAACGCCATCTCCCCGTCGGGGAATTGAACCCCGGTCTCCCGCGTGACAGGCGGGGATACTGACCACTATACTAACGAGGACTGCTTGCAAACCGTGGCGCTCAACCTAGGTGTCATGGGGATCATGACTGCAATAGGAAGGCTTGATGGAGTTGCTGGGGATATTCCTTCTGGGCTCCTGCTTTGGTGTCTTGCCCCCTAGTCCTCAATCTCTAAGGGGCATTGCCCCTCCTTGGAGCACCTAGATTGACATGAAAAAGACAGGGACTTTGCCAATGTTGTGGTGACGGGGGCTACACGCATTGGAAAGCTCCCAAGCACACAACGCAGCTGAATGCTGCCTGAGATTGCTTCAAAAACCTTCCACTCTTCACAAGGCCTGAGGGCCCGAGGCAGACTCAGGCCAGTTCCTGGGCTTTTCGGTTGGGTGAACGAAGCGTCTTGCACCATGACTGGGAAAGTCATGTTGAGGCCACTCTTACCTTGAAGGCATAATATAACAATCTACCTTCCTCTGCTCGGTAGCGGATCCTTTGCTCGGGTAAGCTGAGATGTCCTACAGCATTTGACGTGCCATTAAAGCCAACGGAGACGTGGTCAAAAAGGAAAGGTAAACAAGGGCCTGGCCCGTACAGGGATCGAACCCGCGACCTTGGCGTTATTAGCACCACGCTCTAACCAACTGAGCTAACCGGCCACCTTTGGCCATGGTACTCACTCCTGTCACAGGATCGCGCGGGTCACCTCAAATGGTCCAGAAAATGTTCTCGTTTTAGGGTTGACTCGGAGGCCTTGCTTGGAAAAAAAAGGAAACGCCATCTCCCCGTCGGGGAATTGAACCCCGGTCTCCCGCGTGACAGGCGGGGATACTGACCACTATACTAACGAGGACTGCTTGCAAACTGTGGCGCTCAACCTAGGTGTCGTGGGGATCATGACTGCAATAGGAAGGCTTGATGGAGTTGCTGGGGATATTCCTTCTGGGCTCCTGCTTTGGTGTCTTGCCCCCTAGTCCTCAATCTCTAAGGGGCATTGCCCCTCCTTGGAGCACCTAGATTGACATGAAAAAGACAGGGACTTTGCCAATGTTGTGGTGACGGGGGCTACACGCATTGGAAAGCTCCCAAGCACACAACGCAGCTGAATGCTGCCTGAGATTGCTTCAAAAACCTTCCACTCTTCACAAGGCCTGAGGGCCCGAGGCAGACTCAGGCCAGTTCCTGGGCTTTTCGGTTGGGTGAACGAAGCGTCTTGCACCATGACTGGGAAAGTCATGTTGAGGCCACTCTTACCTTGAAGGCATAATATAACAATCTACCTTCCTCTGCTCGGTAGCGGATCCTTTGCTCGGGTAAGCTGAGATGTCCTACAGCATTTGACGTGCCATTAAAGCCAACGGAGACGTGGTCAAAAAGGAAAGGTAAACAAGGGCCTGTCCCGTACGGGGATCGAACCCGCGACCTTGGCGTTATTAGCACCACGCTCTAACCAACTGAGCTAACCGGCCACCTTTGGCCATGGTACTCACTCCTGTCACAGGATCGCGCGGGTCACCTCAAATGGTCCAGAAAATGTTCTCGTTTTAGGGTTGACTCGGAGGCCTTGCTTGGAAAAAAAAGGAAACGCCATCTCCCCGTCGGGGAATTGAACCCCGGTCTCCCGCGTGACAGGCGGGGATACTGACCACTATACTAACGAGGACTGCTTGCAAACTGTGGCGCTCAACCTAGGTGTCGTGGGGATCATGACTGCAATAGGAAGGCTTGATGGAGTTGCTGGGGATATTCCTTCTGGGCTCCTGCTTTGGTGTCTTGCCCCCTAGTCCTCAATCTCTAAGGGGCATTGCCCCTCCTTGGAGCACCTAGATTGACATGAAAAAGACAGGGACTTTGCCAATGTTGTGGTGACGGGGGCTACACGCATTGGAAAGCTCCCAAGCACACAACGCAGCTGAATGCTGCCTGAGATTGCTTCAAAAAACCTTCCACTCTTCACAAGGCCTGAGGGCCCGAGGCAGACTCAGGCCAGTTCCTGGGCTTTTCGGTTGGGTGAACGAAGCGTCTTGCACCATGACTGGGAAAGTCATGTTGAGGCCACTCTTACCTTGAAGGCATAATATAACAATCTACCTTCCTCTGCTCGGTAGCGGATCCTTTGCTCGGGTAAGCTGAGATGTCCTACAGCATTTGACGTGCCATTAAAGCCAACGCAGACGTGGTCAAAAAGGAAAGGTAAACAAGGGCCTGGCCCGTACGGGGATCGAACCCGCGACCTTGGCGTTATTAGCACCACGCTCTAACCAACTGAGCTAACCGGCCACCTTTGGCCATGGTACTCACTCCTGTCACAGGATCGCGCGGGTCACCTCAAATGGTCCAGAAAATGTTCTCGTTTTAGGGTTGACTCGGAGGCCTTGCTTGGAAAAAAAAGGAAACGCCATCTCCCCGTCGGGGAATTGAACCCCGGTCTCCCGCGTGACAGGCGGGGATACTGACCACTATACTAACGAGGACTGCTTGCAAACCGTGGCGCTCAACCTAGGTGTCGTGGGGATCATGACTGCAATAGGAAGGCTTGATGGAGTTGCTGGGGATATTCCTTCTGGGCTCCTGCTTTGGTGTCTTGCCCCCTAGTCCTCAATCTCTAAGGGGCATTGCCCCTCCTTGGAGCACCTAGATTGACATGAAAAAGACAGGGACTTTGCCAATGTTGTGGTGACGGGGGCTACACGCATTGGAAAGCTCCCAAGCACACAACGCAGCTGAATGCTGCCTGAGATTGCTTCAAAAACCTTCCACTCTTCACAAGGCCTGAGGGCCCGAGGCAGACTCAGGCCAGTTCCTGGGCTTTTCGGTTGGGTGAACGAAGCGTCTTGCACCATGACTGGGAAAGTCATGTTGAGGCCACTCTTACCTTGAAGGCATAATATAACAATCTACCTTCCTCTGCTCGGTAGCGGATCCTTTGCTCGGGTAAGCTGAGATGTCCTACAGCATTTGACGTGCCATTAAAGCCAACGCAGACGTGGTCAAAAAGGAAAGGTAAACAAGGGCCTGGCCCGTACGGGGATCGAACCCGCGACCTTGGCGTTATTAGCACCACGCTCTAACCAACTGAGCTAACCGGCCACCTTTGGCCATGGTACTCACTCCTGTCACAGGATCGCGCGGGTCACCTCAAATGGTCCAGAAAATGTTCTCGTTTTAGGGTTGACTCGGAGGCCTTGCTTGGAAAAAAAAGGAAACGCCATCTCCCCGTCGGGGAATTGAACCCCGGTCTCCCGCGTGACAGGCGGGGATACTGACCACTATACTAACGAGGACTGCTTGCAAACTGTGGCGCTCAACCTAGGTGTCGTGGGGATCATGACTGCAATAGGAAGGCTTGATGGAGTTGCTGGGGATATTCCTTCTGGGCTCCTGCTTTGGTGTCTTGCCCCCTAGTCCTCAATCTCTAAGGGGCATTGCCCCTCCTTGGAGCACCTAGATTGACATGAAAAAGACAGGGACTTTGCCAATGTTGTGGTGACGGGGGCTACACGCATTGGAAAGCTCCCAAGCACACAACGCAGCTGAATGCTGCCTGAGATTGCTTCAAAAAACCTTCCACTCTTCACAAGGCCTGAGGGCCCGAGGCAGACTCAGGCCAGTTCCTGGGCTTTTCGGTTGGGTGAACGAAGCGTCTTGCACCATGACTGGGAAAGTCATGTTGAGGCCACTCTTACCTTGAAGGCATAATATAACAATCTACCTTCCTCTGCTCGGTAGCGGATCCTTTGCTCGGGTAAGCTGAGATGTCCTACAGCATTTGACGTGCCATTAAAGCCAACGCAGACGTGGTCAAAAAGGAAAGGTAAACAAGGGCCTGGCCCGTACGGGGATCGAACCCGCGACCTTGGCGTTATTAGCACCACGCTCTAACCAACTGAGCTAACCGGCCACCTTTGGCCATGGTACTCACTCCTGTCACAGGATCGCGCGGGTCACCTCAAATGGTCCAGAAAATGTTCTCGTTTTAGGGTTGACTCGGAGGCCTTGCTTGGAAAAAAAAGGAAACGCCATCTCCCCGTCGGGGAATTGAACCCCGGTCTCCCGCGTGACAGGCGGGGATACTGACCACTATACTAACGAGGACTGCTTGCAAACCGTGGCGCTCAACCTAGGTGTCGTGGGGATCATGACTGCAATAGGAAGGCTTGATGGAGTTGCTGGGGATATTCCTTCTGGGCTCCTGCTTTGGTGTCTTGCCCCCTAGTCCTCAATCTCTAAGGGGCATTGCCCCTCCTTGGAGCACCTAGATTGACATGAAAAAGACAGGGACTTTGCCAATGTTGTGGTGACGGGGGCTACACGCATTGGAAAGCTCCCAAGCACACAACGCAGCTGAATGCTGCCTGAGATTGCTTCAAAAACCTTCCACTCTTCACAAGGCCTGAGGGCCCGAGGCAGACTCAGGCCAGTTCCTGGGCTTTTCGGTTGGGTGAACGAAGCGTCTTGCACCATGACTGGGAAAGTCATGTTGAGGCCACTCTTACCTTGAAGGCATAATATAACAATCTACCTTCCTCTGCTCGGTAGCGGATCCTTTGCTCGGGTAAGCTGAGATGTCCTACAGCATTTGACGTGCCATTAAAGCCAACGGAGACGTGGTCAAAAAGGAAAGGTAAACAAGGGCCTGTCCCGTACGGGGATCGAACCCGCGACCTTGGCGTTATTAGCACCACGCTCTAACCAACTGAGCTAACCGGCCACCTTTGGCCATGGTACTCACTCCTGTCACAGGATCGCGCGGGTCACCTCAAATGGTCCAGAAAATGTTCTCGTTTTAGGGTTGACTCGGAGGCCTTGCTTGGAAAAAAAAGGAAACGCCATCTCCCCGTCGGGGAATTGAACCCCGGTCTCCCGCGTGACAGGCGGGGATACTGACCACTATACTAACGAGGACTGCTTGCAAACCGTGGCGCTCAACCTAGGTGTCGTGGGGATCATGACTGCAATAGGAAGGCTTGATGGAGTTGCTGGGGATATTCCTTCTGGGCTCCTGCTTTGGTGTCTTGCCCCCTAGTCCTCAATCTCTAAGGGGCATTGCCCCTCCTTGGAGCACCTAGATTGACATGAAAAAGACAGGGACTTTGCCAATGTTGTGGTGACGGGGGCTACACGCATTGGAAAGCTCCCAAGCACACAACGCAGCTGAATGCTGCCTGAGATTGCTTCAAAAACCTTCCACTCTTCACAAGGCCTGAGGGCCCGAGGCAGACTCAGGCCAGTTCCTGGGCTTTTCGGTTGGGTGAACGAAGCGTCTTGCACCATGACTGGGAAAGTCATGTTGAGGCCACTCTTACCTTGAAGGCATAATATAACAATCTACCTTCCTCTGCTCGGTAGCGGATCCTTTGCTCGGGTAAGCTGAGATGTCCTACAGCATTTGACGTGCCATTAAAGCCAACGCAGACGTGGTCAAAAAGGAAAGGTAAACAAGGGCCTGGCCCGTACGGGGATCGAACCCACGACCTTGGCGTTATTAGCACCACGCTCTAACCAACTGAGCTAACCGGCCACCTTTGGCCATGGTACTCACTCCTGTCACAGGATCGCGCGGGTAACCTCAAATGGTCCAGAAAATGTTCTCGTTTTAGGGTTGACTCGGAGGCCTTGCTTGGAAAAAAAAGGAAACGCCATCTCCCCGTCGGGGAATTGAACCCCGGTCTCCCGCGTGACAGGCGGGGATACTGACCACTATACTAACGAGGACTGCTTGCAAACCGTGGCGCTCAACCTAGGTGTCGTGGGGATCATGACTGCAATAGGAAGGCTTGATGGAGTTGCTGGGGATATTCCTTCTGGGCTCCTGCTTTGGTGTCTTGCCCCCTAGTCCTCAATCTCTAAGGGGCATTGCCCCTCCTTGGAGCACCTAGATTGACATGAAAAAGACAGGGACTTTGCCAATGTTGTGGTGACGGGGGCTACACGCATTGGAAAGCTCCCAAGCACACAACGCAGCTGAATGCTGCCTGAGATTGCTTCAAAAACCTTCCACTCTTCACAAGGCCTGAGGGCCCGAGGCAGACTCAGGCCAGTTCCTGGGCTTTTCGGTTGGGTGAACGAAGCGTCTTGCACCATGACTGGGAAAGTCATGTTGAGGCCACTCTTACCTTGAAGGCATAATATAACAATCTACCTTCCTCTGCTCGGTAGCGGATCCTTTGCTCGGGTAAGCTGAGATGTCCTACAGCATTTGACGTGCCATTAAAGCCAACGCAGACGTGGTCAAAAAGGAAAGGTAAACAAGGGCCTGGCCCGTACGGGGATCGAACCCGCGACCTTGGCGTTATTAGCACCACGCTCTAACCAACTGAGCTAACCGGCCACCTTTGGCCATGGTACTCACTCCTGTCACAGGATCGCGCGGGTCACCTCAAATGGTCCAGAAAATGTTCTCGTTTTAGGGTTGACTCGGAGGCCTTGCTTGGAAAAAAAAGGAAACGCCATCTCCCCGTCGGGGAATTGAACCCCGGTCTCCCGCGTGACAGGCGGGAATACTGACCACTATACTAACGAGGACTGCTTGCAAACCGTGGCGCTCAACCTAGGTGTCGTGGGGATCATGACTGCAATAGGAAGGCTTGATGGAGTTGCTGGGGATATTCCTTCTGGGCTCCTGCTTTGGT